>SRLM01000544.1:0-21578 GCA_015708895.1 Populus ilicifolia
GAACAGTGCTCGGGCTGGAGGACAGATTCAGGCTTATTTGTTGCAATAATTTGGACTTGAAAATGGCCTTTTTAGATCTTGGGCTCCATATGAAAGTTGTAGGCCTATGTCTTACCTTTCCATCCATATAAAGTAGACCTAAATCTGAGATCTATAGCTCCAGATATGACCCAATTACCGAACAGTGTTCCGGTTTGGATTGCACCGACATCTCTTTTCTAAGTTTGATCATCTCTTTACCTTTGCAATTGAAATTCTTAAAGTCATCAATCAATCCTTTCATTTATGTGATAGGCCTGCATTTAAAATGGACATTTATCACAAATTAAAGGTATCTTATATTATTAGATAAATTATTATAAAACATACTTTAGTTAAGGAGTTATTGATACTTTAAGTGCAAAATGATGATATAAAACCATGATAAAAATGCACTTTTGAGTACTAATCAATGGCTATTCGGGTTACAATCCAATTGAAATTGCATTGGAAGATCAAGAGAAGACTACTTTCACATGTCCATTTGGTACTTTTACATATCGAAGGATGCCTTTTGGATTATGTAATGCATCAGCCACAGTTCAAAGATGCATGCTTAGTATATTTAGTGATATGGTTGAAAATTTTCTTGAGATTTTCATGGATGATTTTTCTGTTTTTGGTGATTCATTTGATGATTATTTGACTAACTTAGAAAAGGTTTTGGCCAGGTATGAAGAGAAGAATCTTGTGCTGAATTGGAAAAAATATCACTTTATGGTAACAAACAGCATTGTACTTGGTCACATTGTTTCATCAAAAGAAATTGAGGTTGACAAATCTAAAATCGAGTTAATTGCAAACTTGCCAACACCAAAATCTATTAAAGATGTTAGATCATTCTTAGGACATGCTGGTTTTTATAGAAGGTTCATCAAAGATTTTAGCGTAATATCTAAGCCCTTAAGTAACCTTCTAACAAAGGATAATATTTTTTAATGCACTGAACATTGTGAAAAAGCCTTTGTTAAACTTAAAAACTTGCTTACTTGTGCTCCTGTCATTCAACCTCCTGATTGGTCATTACCTTTTGAAATAATGTGTGATGCTAGTGATTATGTCGTAGGTGCTGTTTTGGGACAAAGAAAAGATAAGAAACCTTATGTAATTTACTATGCAAGTAAAACTTTAAATAATGCTCAAATGAATTATACCACCACTGAAAAAGAATTACTTGCAATAGTATTTGCATGTGAAAAATTTAGGTCTTATCTTGTTGGCTCACCTGTTGTTTTTAGTGATCATGCAACATTGAAATATCTTCTTTCTAAGAAAGATTCTAAGGCTAGATTGGTGCGGTGGATTTTGTTACTTCAAGAATTTGATATCACAATCAAAGATAAGAAAGGCAGCGAAAATGTTCTCTCAGATCACTTGTCAAGATTGACAACAGATTCAAAAACTGACATCACACCAATCGATGACTACTTTCCTGATGAATCTTTATTTTCTGTCTCTACAATGCCTTGGTTTGCTAATATTGTCAATTTTCTTGTTTTAGGACAATTGTCAGCTCATTGGAGCACCCAAGATAAAAGAAAGTTCTTAAATGAAGTGAACTTTTATTGGGATGACCCTTATTTATTCAAATATTGTCCTGATCAAATATTTCGAAGATGCATTCCTAATAATAAAGTAAGTAGTGTCATTAAATTTTATCATTCTGAGGTATGTGGGGGTCATTTCTCATCAAAAAAGATAATTGCAAAAATCTTACAAAGTGGATTTTATTAGCCCACCATGTTCAAAGACTCACATGCATTCTGCAAGTCTTGTGAAAATTGTCAAAAGTTGGGATCAATTTCAAAACGTCACATGATGTCTTTAAATCCTATTCTTGTTATTGAGATCTTTGACTGTTGGGGTATAGATTTTATGGGTCTATTTCCTCCATCATTTGGTTTCTTGTACATATTAGTCGCAGTAGATTATGTTTCAAAATGGATAGAGGCAATTCCAAGTCGAAACAATGATCACAAAACAGTGATAAAGTTTTTGAAAGAAAATATTTTGAGTCAATTTGGAGTCCCTCTAGCCATAATAATTGATGGTGAAACACATTTCTGCAACAAGCCATTTGAGTCTTTAATGAAGAAATATGGAATCACACACAAAGTTGTCACCCCTTATCACCCTCAAACAAGTGGACAAGTAGAGCTTGCTAATAAGGAGATCAAATATATTTAGGAGAAAACAGTGAACCCTAATAGGAAAGATTGGTCTTGAAGACTTAATGATGCACTTTGGGCTTATCGAACTGCTTATAAAACATCATTAGGTATGTCTCCTTATAGACTAGTCTATGGAAAACCTTGTCACTTGCCTGTAGAACTTAAACATAAAGCTTATTGGGCTATTAAAGCTTTCAATTCAAATCTGGATGAGCCTGAGGAAATAAAAAATGATGCATATGAAAATTCAAGAATTCATAAAACAAGAATCAAAGAGTTTCATGATAAGAATATACTGAGAAAAACATTCAATGTTAGTCAAAAAGTCTTACTTTATAATTCTCGACTGCATTTATTTCCTGGAAAATTAAGATCAAGATGAAGCAGTCCTTTTATTTTGAAACATGTGTATCCATATGGGGCCTACGACATCGAGAATCTAAAAACTGGCAATGTTTTCAAGGTAAATGGACAACGTCTGAAAGTTTACTTTGACAATTTTTCAGTTGAACATGACTCTATTGAATTGGGTGATCATGTATATAAAGATTGATTATTATTATTATTATTTTCTTTTTAAGTGATTTTTTTTGCTAGTTTCTCTTACCCCAGTCAAATGGCGGATAACGGTACTCCGTTACTTAAGTCGGTTCTTTCAGTTTCTCATAATAACTGATATTTGTATATACATTTGTGCAATTCCTTGAATCTCTTTTCCAATTCTCATTTGAAAATGGACACTAATCTTGCAAAATTGAAAAAAGTATTTTCCCGCTCTGCCTCAAAATGCGATTACAAAAATTTATCATGCAAGATGTGCAAGATTAAGATTGTTAATGAATCATGGAATTCCTGAAGATATTCGCTGGTTGATTGAAGCAAAAGTCCGATTATCAGGTGAGTCCTCTAACTCCTTTATTTCACACATGCCTGGAACAGGTAAAAACACTTTTGCAAAGAAACATCGTGCAAAACGACTGAAAGCTTATCATCGATGTGCTAGATGGACTTGTAATACACAATGTCGTTCTTTAGGAATGATATCTATAAACCGTGAAGATAAAATACAATTCATTAAGGATGGCCTGAGTAAGGAGTCTTTAGATAACCTTCTATTGACTCTTGAGACGCATCCTAATGGAGATGTGCATCGTGCAATTCATGATTTATGACCACTATTTCATAAAGAACATGATCGACTTAGTTTTGGGAATCTGACTAAAAAAGACCCTGTTTGCCAATTTTTAAGAAAACTAGATAGGAAGCCTATCCTCGACCCATAGAGGGCGTTTAAGCCGTTCTTGGATGTAAAACCAAGGGAAGATGTGAGCCACAATCACAACTACTTGTATATATACATGTTTTTTTTTAAAGTAAATAAATAAATAAATAAAAAGAGAGAGAGAGAGAGAGTGAGACTCTAGCTGGCCTATATATAGGTGGTATGATTGCCTTTTTAATTTCTCATCTATAAAACCCTCTTTTCCTTTCTTTCATTTCTACTCAATTCACACATTTAATAAATACTGAAGTGTGTAGAAATGGCAAGTTCCTCAAGTCATCACATAAGAAATATTTGTGTTTTCAGTCGATCTAGTCCTGGGAAAGAAAAAGAGTTTTTAGAATCAACAAATCATCTTGGTCACGCACTAGCTGAGAGAAAGATTCATTTAGTATATGGGGGAGGCAGTCTTGGGTTAATGGGAGGTGTGTCAATAGCTGCATTTTTAGGAGGTAGTCAAGTTTTGGGGGTCCTTCTCGAAGCTTTAGCACAAAAGGACATCATTGGAAAAACAATTGGAGAGGAACTTCAGGTCTCTACAATGTCAGCTCGAATGAATGCAATGTTTAACCATGCTGGTGCCTTCATTGCTTTACCAGGTGGTCTAGGCACATTGGAAGAGATATTTCATATTTCCTCTTGGGCCCAACTGCACATTCACCATAAACTCATAGGTTTGTTAAATGTTAATGGTTATTATGATAAGTTGTTGTCTTTTCTTAATCACGTTGTGGAACAGGAATTTCTAACATCTTCTGCATGACAAATCATAATCTTTGCTGCTACTGCTGAACAATTGATTAAACAACTACAATCTTTCGTTCCTGTAATTGATCCTTCCATAAGTCGTATAAATTGGTCAACCAAGGAAAGCCGTAAAAAGCTTAGATTGGATTTGAGCCTTCATTTGTGAATCTTTGTGTCTTTTGGTTTTATTATTGTGTTTTGTTATTACTTATATTTGTTTCAGTGTGTTTCAGGTTTGTCAGTGTTCGTTATTTTAGGTGATATCTTTTATACTCTATCTTTCTACCTTTAAACATTGAGGACAATGTCTTCTTTTAGTTGGGAAAAGAGGGTAGTAGCTAAAAAAAAAACTATGTTTTCTATTTCATAAAACATGTGCAAAATGGTTGTTATTAGGATGGCAGAGTAAAGGAGCTCTTTTGTTAAAGTGACTCTTAAGACGCATCTTAGTAACCATTCATAACAAGGTCTATCATAATACTTCTTGAAATATTCAGATTTACAAACTCTTGCATTGTTATCACTTAAATCTGCTCATATACTTATTTAACATGTATTCTTAAACCTTAATTTACACACACATACTTCAACATATGATTATGGGTTGCATATTGGATCATTACATTATTTATGTTCTTTTGTTAAAGGTAACAACTAAGGGAAAGGGATAGTATATATTTAAAAAAAATAAAAAAAATGAAAAAAAAGAGAGAAAAAGAAAAAAAATGATAATAATAAAAATATAGATAAGTTTGGTTTTGTAGCCTCTCTAACATAAGCAATTAAGCCCGAAGGGGTGTTTTAACACCTAATACCCTATACTCAACTGACTTGGGAGCTATTGGCCCAACGCTTGTTTCATGGGTTGAGGAAAAAAGCTTAAGGGAATCAAACATTGCACTATCTACATATCAGTATCTACGACCCGAGTTATTAAGCTCGTAGGGGTGTCTTAACACCTAATGCCGTAAAACCAACTGGTCTGGGAGTCATTAGCTGAAAGCTCGTTACATGGGTTAAAGATGCATAGTGTTTTAAATTATATGTATATATATTTAAAAAAACAAAAAAAAAGAAGACAAAAATAATAATCCCAGCCCAAGGAAGTTAACCTTAAACATTAGAAAAAAAAATTGTTTTCTTCCAAGAAAAGCCCTATAATTATGTGTTGATACATCGAGCACAAAAGAAAGGTTATGAATATCTTGTTAAGAGGTATTGAGTAGGTATATAAATCAAACAAGAGTTTGCTTATCTGGATAGAGTAATGAAAGTTAAATGATGAATACCTTGCTTTGTGGAATTTACAAATTATTTTTCCATTTTAACGCTTTGATTACTAGGGACTAGTAATAAGCTAGTTAGGGGGTGTAATTAGTACTCAAAAGTGCATTTTTATCATGATTTTATATCATCATTTTGCACTTAAAGTATCAATAACTCCTTAACTAAAGTACGTTTTATAATAATCTATCTAATAATATAAGATACCTTTAATTTATGGTAAATGTCCATTTTAAATGCAGGTCTATCATATAAATAAAAGGATTGATTGATGACTTTAAGAACTTCAATTGCAAAGGCAAATAGATGATCAAACTTAGAAAAGAGATGTCGGTGCAATCCAAACTGGAACACTGTTCAGTAATTGGGTCATATCTAGAGCTATAGATCTCAGATTTAGGTCTAATTTATATCGATGGAAAGGTAAGACATAGGCTTACAACTTTCATATGAGCTCAAGATCTAAAAAGGCCATTTTGAAGTCCAAATTATTGCAACAACAAAAAAGCCCGAATTTGTCCTCCAGCCCGAGCACTGTTCAGCATTTTGGTCATATCTGGAGTTCTAAAAGTTGAAATGAGCTGAATGTTTTACACAAAAAAGCTGAGACAATTGCCTAGAACTTTCATGTTTTCAAGTGGCTCTAATTTTGACGTCATCAATGATATTTTGGGCAGACAAGAGAAGATAAGGATTGTCACCAAGTCAAGGGTTGGCCATCTACTCATCAATTAGTCATCAAATCAATAGTTCCCAATTTTGGCCTATAAAAGGAGGCATTTGCCATGCATTTAGGCATCTTGGTGTCCAGATCAAGATCATGCTCTTGTTTTCTCTCTTTGTATTCTTTATGCTTTGTTTTCATTAATATCAAGTTTATGCCTTTCATTTCCTTTCCTTTCTTTAGTTAACTTTTATGTTCTTATTTTGTTTATCTATTTTTCTTTCTTCCATTATGTCTAGCTAAATTAATTATGTCAAGGTGAAAAGGTTACACTAATGGTGTAAGAATAAGTATGGTATAAACTTAATATGGACTTTAATGTTTAATACTAACATGTTTTATATTTGTTATCTTGTTCACTCTTTAATACTTTGCTTGTTAAATGATTAATCTTGATTTATGTTGTATAACAATTGGTACAACAAATGCTTGGCACTTTCATAGCCCATACTGTATGGTATAACCGACACCTGAGCTATGAAAGGAACTTGATTTGTTGTTAACATAAGTTATAATCATGAATGCTTGACGAAATTTACAAGTATTAGCATTAATTGAATAAGATGACTAATGTAATCATGTTAACAATCTATAATCTGATTGGAACCTCCTTTATGTGTGGTTTCCAATTGAACAATAAGAGTTTATACTATACTTGTTTGACATACCATTAGTGGAACCTCTAACCTTGACATTTGTTATTATCATTGTTTAATCTTTACTTTAATATTCTATCTCCAAGTTCTCATCATCATCATCATCTTCTTCTCTTTCTTTATTATTATTATTATTATTATTATTATTATTATTATTATTATTATTACTACTACTACTATTATAACTACTACTACTATTAGTGTTATTAGTATTATTATTGTTGTTATTGTTACTGTTGTTACTGTTGTTTATAATTCTTGTTTATAATTTGTACAATTAACCTCCCTGTGGTTCGACCCCGGTCTTGTTGGGTTATTTATTACTTCGACACTCCTACACTTGGGAGAAGACATCAATCTTTTCGTCGTGTCAGTAGTGCAGTATCTCATTCTCCCTTCCTTTTGCTCTTTTGTTCCTTTTTTTTATCCTTGCTTAGTATTTTTCTTTTTCTCTTGTATTGCCCTGTCTATTATTTCTCCTCTTCTCATCCTCATGTTTTTCCCTCTCTGTGTTTTCTCTACCTATTTTGTCTTATCTCCTCTTCTGTTCTCTTGTTTTTTTTGCCCCTCTTTCTTTTCCTCCCTTTTTCAGTCTTCTTCTCCTGCTTTTATAGGATAGAGACAACCTTATACTAGTAACGATCGGCCTATAATTTGTTACAGAGGGATCATAGCCTTAAACCATGCTCCATAACAAATGCCATGCTGCAGAAAACGCCTCAACCTTCATTGTTGAAAATGGTTGCATAGAATAAACAATGAATAATATCTTAAAAATGGTGCCGTTTCAAAATTCAAATAGATACTTCTGATTTGGTCATTGATTTTTTTGCAATTTTATAACCAAGCCCCGTGAAAAAATTGTAATTGGATCCATTCATTTTAGCTCATTTTCCGGTTTGGTTATTGGTTTTGGATTGTTTCTATTAAATCTTTAATTGGCTATCAAACTTTAATAATTATGGAATTAAACCCATGATTTGACCAAATCAACTCTTTAAAATTATAGTTGGACCATAGAACTTTAATTTCTTTCAATGAAAGTCTAAATTGACTTAAAAAACAAATTTTCTTACAATCCAACCCTACATAAATTCAATTAAACCTTAAATAAAATTTAATTGAATCTATAAACATCTGATTTTAGATTTTTGTTTCTCAACTTGAATTTTCTTTATCAACAGGGTTCTTATTAATAAAAAAATATACAATCAAATTTTAATATTTTATATTTTTTAATCTCCTTATCAATTTTAGCCCTTTTTTTAGCATTCTTGCATTCTTTTTCTTACTCTTATTATTTTTTTATTTCTTTTGAATATAATATGTATTTTCTCTTCTTTTTTTTACGGGAATCCAAAAACAAGTAACAACATGTATCATTAAATACCATCAATTCTACAAACAATAAAAATCAAATATATTTTTTAATAATTTTTTTAAAATATAAATTGAAGGTGCTAATAATATTTACGTTGTTGTCAACATATATAACCTATCCTTAGTAATCATTATTGTGATAAATAAAATACAATTTACAAGTAAAGATTATAAAGTTTAAAATATTTTGATGATAGTAATTAAATATAGATTGCTTGTTGTATGTTATAATATAAGTGATTTTAATACGTTTTGTTATCTAGATAAAGTTTAACATATACAGAAATATTGTGTTAAAAGATAGAAAATAATTTAAAAATAATATATTTTACAATACTTTTTATAGATTTAATTTATTTATAAAAAATATTATCATAGAAAATCTCATTTTACAATAAGATAGTTTTAATCTTTTAGGCATGATTTAGTCTTTGTCTAGTAAGTGTGCTAAAATTTTAATTATAATTGCAAATTTATCATGTCCTTAAATGATTATAAACTAAAAAATATGTTTATTTATCTAATTATTTTGTGAATTATGGATAGCAAAGGAGACAAGTCTATGCTAGCATGGTAGTGATTTTTTAAAAAAAATTCAACTTTATTTTTTTTAATAATTAATAAAACCCTCTTATAAAAAATTAATACTACAATATATATATATATATATATCTAACTCCAAAACAATTTCTCCATACTAAAAAATATCTTATAATGGGATTTTCAGTAATTATTATTATTTGTTCTTTCATTCACAAATAAGAGCATCTTATTTGTGAAATGGGAACCCGGTTCAATGTCTGAACCGGGTCTGAGAAGCATGGGAGAGAGCCAGTAATGAAAAACATCTTAAGCCTAAAACCCTAGCATCCAAACTTATACTCGCTCCACTGAATTCCCCGCGATAGCCGCTCCAGCACTGCTGCTCTCTTCAGGTTTGCCTTCCCATCTCTTTTCTATTCACTAACGTTTTGCCTTCTAATGATGATATGATATACAGATTGTTTCTTGAATCAATCTGAATCAAACATGGGTCTCTTTTCTTTTTCTAACGTTGTTTTGTTTCATATCGCCTTAAGCTACCATTTCAATTCATGGGTCTCTTTTTTGTTCCCATTGGGATTTATTCTTCGGTTGTCAGATTTTCGTAAAAATTAATGGTGGCATAAAAGTTCTTGTGAATTTTATATACTTTCGGATTAGTTTCTAAGATTATATACTGCTTCTTTCACAGGTCTTGTGAATTTCTTGTCATCATGTCCTTGCTTCAAGTGATCACACAGGCCTTGGATGATTCTGACCGTGTTGTCTCCCAATCTGAATACCCAATAATTTTAAACACAGATGATATTTTCCTCAATCTGAAGCCAGCACTTGAGAATCTGGATGCCACATCACTTGCCAATCCTGTTACTGGATGGCAACTCTCACAATCTGATTCCCAACTCATTGATTCTGGAAAGAAATTCTACACTAAGCTAAAGCGGAAGCTCAAGGATCACAGTAATTTTAACAAGGATGGCTTCTTTGAAATTCTTATTCCATTTCTTGAGAAAATTGGACACAAGGCTGGTATTGCAGTGGGGATTGATTCCTCTGATGCTGCTTATACTCGTGTGTTGATTGAGAAGGTTGGTTTTTCGATGGGTAGAGATGTGGCTGGTTTGGTTATGAAAGCGTGTATTAGTTTGGAGATCTGGGATTTGGTGGAGACTTTGATTGTTAATCGGATTGTGGATCACTCTTCATATTCGGATTTGGTCATGAGTCTTGTGATGAAAAAAAGGTCTGACATGCTCTCCCTGACCATTCAATATGCTTCAGATTTTGGATTGTCTGAGTTGGTTTCCATTTTGAAATATTTTCTTTTTCCATCAAAGGATGCTTACAGCTGCATGGTGAATGTGAGGAAGGAATGGGAGAGCCAGGCACTGTTAGCTATTGAGATGGCAAGCGATAAGAATCTATCGGAAAAGAAATCACAAATAGCCAAAGATGCTTCAATATTGCTTATGGTTGCACATGATGGGTTCTTAACATCTGAGCTTTGTTTGCATTATTTACTGGCATCGCCAATTGTTGATGAAGCGATATTGACATCTGCAATTTGTAAACTGAATGGTAAAGAGATGATGAGTTTGATTAGGTACTTGGGGAAATGGCTCAGGAAGTATGAGATGTTTCCTCAGGCAGGTCCCTGTCCAAAGGCTTCATCTGCATTGGGTCTCAAGGCCTGTGATTGGGTTCCTAAACTTGAAGATATTGTCAGATGTCTTGGTTTAGTGCTGGATGAAAACTTCTCCTCACTGGTGTTGCATCCTGGCTTCCATGAAGAACTGAATTCTATTGGGGGATTTGCTGCTTCTCTAGCCTCAGAAGCTAAACTCAGTTGCACTATAGCAAATGTCATTGAGAATTTGAGAACCCAAAGTAAAGGTGAGCAGATTTAGGAACTTGGTAAAGTGATTAACGTTCTACAATCGATGTAATTTCACCTTCATTTTGGATTTAAGCAGGGTTCATACTAACATCTTTTGTATTTTTATGATTTTGGGACCTAAAGTTTGTCTTCGGTGTTTGTCATCTTCTGGTAGACACAGTAGCTAGTGATTGCCTTGAACAGCTTAAATCAAATTTTTGTGTTACCCTGTTTGCGAATTTGTGTGGTCAATTCGTGGCTCACCTATTTCAGATGGGTGACAAAATGTGGGCATGTATTAGCTCATAAGATGAATGTACAATTTTTTTTTGCCCACGTTTCATTGGTTTCCCGAGGCTTTTAAGTATCGGCTTTCGTTGAAATTTTTTGAGTGCCGTGTCCCAGGCTTGGATCTAATCTTCCGCTTGTGAAAACCTTTGTCTCAGGACCTGTATTAGGTATATTACCATGCGTATTCATGAATCAGTTTATTTTATATCCATGCTTCTACTCTACTCGTTCATCGAAAAATAGATTTAGATTTCTATATGAATTTCAGATATCCACTAATGTTCCTTGGTCAGATGGGGCTCGACCACTGGTAACCAGGCAGCATCTCTGTGGCAAATCCATTGGCTATCAGCCTCTTGTTCATTTTTCTAGGTGAAAATAGGTGCCCCATCGGAAGAGAAGTTCAGGTGTAAATTAGTACTTGTTGATATTTGAGATTTTGAAGACTGCAGCACACATGCCCCATGCGTTTGCTTGAGACGCAAGTTGACAATAGCATCAAGTCAGTCAAACTACCGGACAAAAATTACAATTGCTGCGAACAAAGTAGAAGACGTTAGTGCTGGAAACACATCACTGAAATTGTTGAGAAAACCACCATTGAAAAATGGGATGCAATGCGCTTTTTTTTCAAATTTGACATAATTCGCGAAAGTGAATGTAAGACTTGTGTGAGAATGTTTCGCTAAGCTGCAATTTCATCAATCTAGTAGGCATTCAATTGTAACAAAACCCAATAGATAAATGGGTACAAGAGAGAGCACCGTGAATCTCAGTCAGAGAGGCGCATGAGATGATTTTTTTGAACAAAAAAAATCGAAGGCCAGCTTTCAGTGAAATAACAACATGAGACAGCTATTCTTGCGTTTAGAGGGATACAAAAATTCTACAACGAGACAACATCCTCATTAAATGAAAGCTTTGGGTAAGAAAATAATAGAAGCCCTGCCTATCACCTAAATAGATTCTTTTGAAGAGTGTGAATGAAAGCCAGGAATCCTGGCATGAGTTTCCGGTGGGACAAAATACACCAAGAAATATGCTTTATCAACTTCTTTTCTCATCCATCTCATCAAAAACCTTCTGTAAGAGCAAAAACACGGCCAGCTAAAGGCTGTGGTAGTCTTTGTACGGCTTCTTGGATTTCCTAGTAACCACAAGTGAAAATCAGCAATTTACTTGGGAAGATCAAAAACACTCACAACATCACGTGTAAAACAAAAAATGAGAAACTAATAATCTCAGATTCACAATTTAATCCATGTGGTCCGTTCCAAAGAAAAATCATCATTAGAATATAGATAGGAGAGCTAGAAGAAACAAAAATTGAACGATTCCTACAAGTCAAATGGTGCTATCTAACTATAGGTCACTATCCAAGCACAAAGCTGATAATTTTGTCAGCTTGAGATTGGAATTCTAACATTTAATCATCTTCACAAAGCAGTACAAGAAGTTGTTTAAGGGTGAAAGTTCCTCATTTCTTGGAGCCCCTTTTCTTTACTTTAAAGGTTATTCCTACAGTTTGGATAAAGGCATCAAGCTATATCCCATAATAAGCACAAGGAACCATCAGAAATATACCTTCATTGTGTAACGAGCTGAAAAATGAATTAGAAGGATTGCTTTGTTCTGAAATTTGTCTGCATAGTTAACTATCTGAAAGATGTATATCAGAAACATAATGTTACTAGCTTGGAAAGATATGCATTGCAGGCCATAAAGAAGAGCAAGATAACTTTACCTCAAATAGATGAGTGTGCCCATAATCTCTTGCATGCTCAACTGTTACTGTGCCATCAACAAAGGTGCTCTGTACAAGACACGGGACAATGAGATGATAGACATCCGTATGTCTTTAATGTAAATGCAACTAAAACAAGAAAAATTTCATCAAAAGTATTTCCAATCACCATGATGTTAGCCAGTTAGAGTTGGCAGTTTCATAAACAAAAAGGTTAGACAATTTCAGTAATAATCAACAAAACTAAGGCTTAACAAGCAACGTGTGGAGTAAACATGCGAGTTTAATAAAATTAATTTTGATGCATCTTTTGTTCCTTAATTGTTTTCATTTACTTATTTCAAACAAAATATGTTATAGCCACTTTATGCATAAAAGTTTCTCGGGAATTATTTGCAAATAAATATGAAGTTTGCCATTAAGAGTAGGCATTTAGAAAACAAAACACAATTCTTTAAAATATCTCATTAATAATCAACCAAGCCTTAACAAGTACCATGAAGATACCTTAACAAGTACTTTGTGGATATGAATTTTAAAAAATTATATTTGATGAGTCTTTTGATCCTTAATTGTTTTCATTTACTTATTTCAAACAATATGATTTGGCCGCTTTGACCATACCATAAATAATAGAGCTAAAAGCTCCCCAGTTATAGGCATTTAAATCACCTAATTTATTTGTACGCATCTCATCCCATTTGTAAATTTTACAACATCCCATTGTCTTGTGGTATTTATAGAGCTATAGAGTTGATAGGCAGTACACACCTCAATAAACAAAGACATATATACCCAAGGATAAATACTAATCCAACGGGTATGATCATGGCCCCTATGGAAGCTTAAGCCACCAAACACACCCACCCCCCCCCCACTCTCTCACATGCAAGACACCCACAGAGGCATTTCAATAATTACTAGCCTTACTGAAGTTTATGCAAATGAGAAAAGAAAACGATCGAGTCTCCCAACATTCAAGCCATTCATTCTTGTTTGGTCTAATGATTCAGAGATGCACAAACCAAACACACATGGTTGAAAAAACTAGCAGCCTATAATCACCAACTAAAATCTTAAAGGCACAACATGAACTCCACACATACAATAGATAGCAGAAAAGTCCAACTCGAAAAGAAAATGATCAAGGTAATTCAACTACCAGCTGTAAGCTAAGCAGACTTCTACAATGCATGTGATTTTACTTGTTTATGATTACTACTTAAGAGAGCAAGTTCACTTCATAAACATAGCAATTGAAGATGAGAAAAATATCAAGTAACAAAATCAAGAAATAATAAAAGGGATGTACCTCCATAACAAGAACCTTGGCCCTCAAAACATCAATATTGGTTTCATCGATAATGAAGTCTGACATGGTGTCACCAGTAAAGGCGATCTCAGGTGAAGTTACAGTGTTTGTAATCTGTCCATGAGCAAATTCTTCAGGTGATGAATAACAGATAGAAGATCAACTAATCTATAGTAGCCTTAAATGCAAAAATCATAATCATGAAAACCTAAATCTCAGTGATTTACGCTCTATCCTCCCCTCTTAAGGCTTTATGAATTTGGTTGAAAAGAAAAATTTTTCTTCCCATCCAGTAACTGTAAAGACGAACCTCAACACCTGATGACTTCAAGCTTTTAATCTCATTCCCAGAAAGGCCAAGGTACTCCTGCTTAAGTTTCTGTTTCACAGAGTAAACCACATAACCCTGCAATACCTCAAGTGGAGTACCAATCACATAACTCAGCATGGCTAAAATTAGATGCTCAATCAAAATAATATTTCTTAAAAATTAAGAGAAATATAAGAGCAACCTGACTTTGAATTGCGTGGTACGTCTTGAATGCTCTTACTTTAAGGTCCTTTCTCACATAAAACTCTTGTCCTAGAATTACAAGCTATGTTATCAATACGAGTCAACATTACTAATAAATGAATGTAACCAGGGGAAACTAAAACATACAGCTAAGGACACAAGACATTACCAACATCGAGTGCGATAAGGTGATGCTTGAGCTCTGACCCATCAAGTCTCCTATGCACCTCAAAGAGTTGCTCGACAGTTTCTTTGATGCAAGTGGGCACAACAACTGTTGGAGGCTTCATTCGATATAAGCCACGGGTGGCAACATACATAGGCAGTCCTCCCTAACAAAAAAGCTTGGATTCAATTCCCTTGCAAAGACATTACATATAACAAAAAAATTGAAATCAGAACCAAGAACATTTCAGAAGGATAAAAATGGAGCTATATTGAGAGAAACTTTCTTGAAAAATAAAAAATGAAGGAAAAGAAAGAACTGACAATATGATCCATGTGAGCATGAGAGATGAAAAGAAAGTCCTGTGAGATAGCGCGTTGCGGGCATCGACCAATATCGAAAGCCATATTGAGAGAAGAGAAAATAATGCAAGTTTCATGCCCTCCTATTGACAATCCCTCCACTGGGTACCCTTCAATTATTCTTTTCTTCTCTTCTTCCTTTCTCTTTTCCCGAACTGAATCATCACTCTCGTTCTCTTCTCCTCTTTCTTTTCTACCCATCTCTTCTCTTATGGACAAATCCCCCACGGAGCACGAGCAAGAAGGGAAGAACAAGGGGTTTAAATTATTGGGAAAATCTTAGATTAGTACCCCAACTACATGTAATCTCTTAATTAGGTCCCTTAACTACTGAATTTTCAATTACAAATATGTAAAATTACACCTAAAAAACAAGGACGGTAGTTAATAAAGACTATTTTTAGGTGTTGATTTATTGTGAGGTTGCTTGTGAGGTTAAAGGGAGCCGAACATATACTTGGTTATGTTAAAACCGGGTTGTATTTTGGTTGGACTCATCAAGAATTATGGTTGCACTTGTAGTTGAACAAAAGTAAGAAAATTAAGCTGTTGCAACGACAGCTCACCTTATTTTTCTAGATCCACTGACAAAATAGATATTCTCAAAAAAAAAAACAGCCATTGGAATATCAAATTTTTCAAAATCTCACCGATTCATCAAAAAATTTAGAGCAAAAATATATTGTGATTGCTCCATGACCAATCCAATCCCTATTTTTTTTACAAAATATTCGAGATTTTTGTTTTTCTTTACTATTTTCTTTCCTTTATTGTTAAAAAATAATTTTTTTTGTTTTGACATGATATACCATTTTATTTTTTTCATCTTGTTGATCTATTTAAAAAGATATATTTTTTTATTTTTTTATTGTTTTCACCATGAACAGTTTGATATTTCTTCCATGCGTAACTTCTTCATAAACGACATCAAAATTAATTTATGATTTGGAATCTCCTTGTTTTGTAGTTGCGGGGAAAAAAAAGAAATGAAATCTATTTTTTTTTATTGTTTCTTACAATTTTTAATTTATTATTGATGAATTTTTTACATATTTGAGTTGATTTTGGAGGCATAAGAACAAGTTGATCCTAAAAAATTGTTTGGGAACAAAAAGAGAAGGTGTTATAAAATTAAGTATGTATTTGTTTTTTAAATATTTAACTAATTAATTGTTTTTAATAATACATTAATTAAAGTTTGGGTGTTGTGTATTGTTCTTGTTTACAATATTGTAAATATATGGTGTGATGAATTAGGTTAATTAACCATCTATATTTTTTGTCCTTTACATTTCTCTCTCAACAATATTATAAACTTTGTTGATTGTTTTTTTTTACAAACTGTTGATTTTGATTCTGTTATTATCATTTTAGGGCAGAACTATGCAGTTTCATTTTAATTGTTTTAGGACTTAATGTTACAAAATGCTCTGATTAGCAGTTTCTTAATCAACAATTTCTTGGTTTGATATAAAGAGTACTTGTAGTCAAATTGTTTGATATTTGGTTTATAAAAGGTTTTGGTTGAAGAAACCATGCAATCTTTTTATTTTTTTCATTACCTTAGTGAAGGACCATTGCAATTATCTCATGTTATATTAGATAAAAAAAAGATATTAGTCTTGTCTATCAATGCATCACTAATATCAAATACAAATATACAATATGTCTTATCTCTTATTTTTGTACCAATTTGTCATGAAGATTTGCATAAGTGATGTATAATGATTTTGTTAGAGTAGCTTGTTTCATAGAAGGGCTAGAATTTTGATAGAATGATAATTAATTTTAGCTGATGTTATATATTGCAGATCTAACTACTATTATATATATATATATTATGGTCTTAATTTATTTTTTAGAGTGGAAGTCCTTTTCTTTTCATTTCAATGTTATTTACTCTGTTGATTGTAAGAATATTTGTATGTTAACTATACTTCCATTCAAAATTAGTCAAATTCTAAGCATGTTATAATTTATTATGTTTGCTTGCAAATATGTTATCCATCCAGAAATGAAAGGTACTAAAACTATGAATATAGCATGTTATAATTTATTATGTTTGCTTGCAAATATGTTATCCATCCAGAAATGGAAGGTACTAAAACTATGAATATAGCTGCTCAAACTAAAGAAATGTTGTATGCCTTTTATGACCTTTGTATTCAAGGCTATCAACATGAGAATAAAACCAAATATTCATTTCAACAAAGTTAGTTGAAAATATCTGTTGATAGCTTTCAAAGAACAAATTGAACATGCATTCACTAAGACAAAACTGAAGAACAAATGGAATGCCTATGAAAAGGATTAGAGGATATGAACAAAGTTCATTTCTAAAACTAGTATGGGTTAGAGTAATGAAATAGAAACAATTTCTACTAATAATAAGTGGTGAAAAGCAAAACTTCAGGTTATTAGTTATGATTCTTAATCTTTAATTTGTTTAAATCTCAATTTAGTAATTACTAAATTATTTGAAGTTGCATGAAATAATTTCATTTGTTTAGTGTAGGAAATAAAAAAAGCAAAAAAATTTAGGCAAGTTGGTATCGAACCATTTTCATGTATAAAGTTTTACATAATGTTCTTAAATATTATTGCTACTGAAAAATAAATGTGGGACCATCGTCTAGAGTCTTGTGTGATGATATTGTTGGTGTTGATGGTAATCAAAATGCTAATGTGAAACAATTTGATTCAAAAGAAGAAAACGGTGATTCAAAAAAGGATGAAATTTCAAATTTCACTAATGATGTTTGTAACATGGTTAGAGGGATTAAAATGTCTAGCAATAACAACACATGTAGTAGTGTTAAGAGAAAAAAAAAAGAAAAGGTTATGAGGTTCAAGTTGGGGAAAAAAAAATGGAATTGGGTTACAACTATTACCACATTCGGATCAATTAGTTGACAACATGTCAAACAATAATGATTTAATATCTATTTACAAATATAGAAAAATGGTATAGTATTCTTGAAGTTATAGGTGAGCTTTACTCAATTAAAGGAGTTAATATTGAAGATGATTTTCATAGGTTTGCTATTGAGTTTCTGGGTTTGAGAAGGAAAAGACAAATGTCGTCAACTATGAGTAATCTTGAAAACAAGATGAAATGGTTGCAGATAATGTATACACGACGTAAAACACCTTAGATTAAGAGTTATATATTAATCCCCAATGTATGATTTCATTTATTTTTTGGTAATATTATTGAGAATGTTATTTAACATGTTTTGAAATTTTGTATTATTTATATAAATTTACATATTAATATTGTGGTGGTTTTCTCATGATAATATGAAATAATAATTCATTTATGTTAGTTGAAGAGTGTAAATAAATTTAACAATTGAATATATTAATTATAGAACATTAATATTTATTATGTTCAAGTTATAAAAGGTAGATTAATTTAGTTAAAAACTTTAGTGTTATTTAATCATTGTTGAGTATAATAAATTGCGATCTTATTAAGTAATTCAGGGAAAATATTATTTAATTTTCCATGAGATTAGTTGATGATGTGGACAATGCTTTTAGTTTTATTTGACAAAACAAATTTGGCTTATGAATTCCACTAGTTGATGATACAGATAAAGTGCATAGCTTTATGTGATGGAACAAATTTAGATTATGAATTATTCTATATAGGAAATCCAATCATAAAAAAGTTGGATATGTGCAAAATATTATATAAATATTGTATCCAATAACAAAATTGATTTAAAGCAAAATATATATATCTGAATGTAATTAATTGTAAGAAAAAGGAAAAAACATAATAAAAAGTCAAACATTTTTTAAAAAATCAATTATATATCACAAGATACACAAATCAAAAGCTATGATCTCAAATCTAACAAGTAATCAATTATGGCAAATTGAAGGGATATGAAAACTTTTCATATGCTGATAAAATACATTACATTACATGTTGTACATAATTTGCACAAGAAACAAATAGAAATGACATGACTTGATAAATAAATTAAAATGTTTACAAATGATGTAGACAAATAAAGTTCTAATGAATGAATTACTAAAGAACAAAATATGTACAAAAGATAATAGCAAATATAAATAATTATTATTACATTAAAATTTTCCACATAATAGCCGTAATATCAAGGTCATGCCATGCATAATGTCAATATACACTTGTAATTTCATCAATTACATATTTCTTTATATTCTATATAAGGCAATGTTTCTTTTCTCCAAGTTAATAAATTATTGTTGCAAAAGAACAACTTTTCTACAAGAATTATTTACACCTCAAAGCATAAAAAAGGCATAAAAAACCGATGTTTAATATTATTCATTTGTTTATTTATTTAGAATTATAAATACGGAAGATGTAAATTTTAATGCAATATTCAATAAAGATCTTGATGATGATTATGAAAATATAATGAATCGCGTTGTTGATCACATTAATTATCATGGTGGTGATGACAACGGTGGTTCAAGAAGGGATGGTGATGATGGGGAAAATGATGACAAAGACAACGACAACGATGACAGTGATAAGGATGTTGAATCATTTTGGAGGTGAGAAACTTATAGGAAAATGTTAGTTGTGTGTACAACTGGGGTAATAAACATATAATATATTAATTATATACATAAATAATTGCATATGTTTTCATACCACATACACATATGTTGGTTGACTAATGTTTTAAAAGGATATTGGAAACAAAATGTCATCATGTTTAGAAAAGAACATATCAACTTTTTTTAAGCTTGTGTAGTGATTTACAAACAAATTATGGGTTAAAATCTTCAAGAAGAATGAGTATTATTGAAAAAGTGGTTATATTTTTATATATAATAGCACTAAAAGCATCAAATAGAGAGATTCAAGAGCAATTTCAATATACGGGTGAAACTATTAATAGATTCATTAAAGAAGTCTTAATAGGAGTATGCTTATCCGCGATGGATGCCATAGAACTAGAGAACCTCAATTTTACAAACACTCAATTAGAAATTGCAATAAATTCAAGATATATACCTTATTTTAATGTAAGACAAATGTTTGTTGGATCTGAAACTAAATTGTTTTCAGCATGCTAGTAAATAATGACATTATTATTATCATTGATTTTTATATAAAATTGTGTGAGTGCAATTGATGACACATATGTGTGAGTTTGCATATTAATTAAAAATTAAATTTCATTTATTAAAAGAAAGGTGTATCAACTCAAAACATAATGTCTGCTTGTAGTTTTGACAAGTAATTCACATTTATATGGGCAAGATGGAAAACAGTGCCCATGATATATGTATTTTTCTTAAGACTATTGGTAATAAAAATATAAAATTTCATAAATCACCATAAGGTAGTTATATGATAGAAATTGTTATGTAATTATAAGAATAATAATTTGATTTTTATTTACTAATAGTATGATAAATTTAAAATTTTATTTGTAATTAAAGGTAAATGTTATTTGGTTGATGCTAAATATCCTAACTAGTATGGGTATTTAGATCCATATAAAGGTAAGAGATATCATTTACAAGATTTGAGGCGTTGTGGACAACTAAGAAATCAACAAGAAGTTTTAAATCATGCATACTCATCACCACGTAATGTGATAGAATGTTCTCTAGAAGTATGGAACAAAGGTGGAGGATTTTTACAAAACTTACCTACTTATCCATACAAAATACAAGTTGTAATTATAATGGCGCCAATAATACTACATAATAAGTATATCGCATGATGACATAACATTTGTAAAATTTAATAGCAATTTCAATTTTATTTGATGTTATTGCACACTTAAAAAACCATGATGGCCTTGTCGAATAAGTTTTATACGTGATGAAATTGCATATAATTTAATAAAATAATAAAAAATATTTTGTATAAAATATTGTTTATTTCATATTGTTGTAGTGGTAGTTAAATATACAATATTTTAATTAAAAACTATAAATATTAATATATGTCCTTTCTTAGTCATTTTATAATTTCATTTTGAAAAATATTTTTAACTAAATAGATTGAACTATTTTTTGTTTAACCTCAATTTCAATTACAGTTTTAATCAAATATATATTTTATAAACCCAACCTCAACTAAAAAGTATTTTTTATTAAATAATTATTTTTGAATCACAACAAAAAAAACTTCTACAATGCTAAATACAATCAATAGGATCTCCAATTATCTTAGAAAGAATCTATAGTAACTGAAAATTCAAGTATTATGTTTTTAGCTATCAAGTCTTAAGTTTTATAATTTTATGTACTTTTTTGAAAAGTTTTTATGATAGCCAACTCTCTATATATAATCATGATAAATGTATTTTTCTTTTAAATATTATTATTTAGATATTAATATATAATCAAAATATTTATAATTTAGTATATCTCTAGTAATATGGTTTATAATGCTTTTAAAAATATTTTTTCTTTTTAACATAAACAAGTTAAAATCATAAAAAAAATTTAAAAATAAATTTAATTA
>SRLM01000544.1:22026-102920 GCA_015708895.1 Populus ilicifolia
CCCCCCTTCCTCCTCCTCAATACAATCAAAGCCCTAGATTCCCACCTCCACCACCGCAGCCCGAACACCCGTATCATTCTGGCCCACCCAACCCATACATGGTCGTCAACCCTAACCAGGGGTGGCAGTGGCACAGAGAAGACGGATATGGACATCCCAATCCCATGTATGATTATTATAGGAATAGTACTGCGAGTTGTATTAATGGTGAAGCTGATCGGAGCTATAAGAGGCCAAAGGTTGATGGTAGCATTGGATCTGGTATGTTTGGATACGAGAATAATCAAAGTCCAGCTAATTTTTTTTCGGATGACGAGCGTAGATTGAAGCTGATTCGCGATCACGGCAACACAACTAGTCTGTATAGTCCTTTTCCGCCTGCACATGATGATATGAATAATAATAACTGGAAAAATCAGCCAATGCCTAATTCCGCCGAAATGAGGCGGCAGCAACTGCCAATTGAAGGTGTTTACCATGAAAATAATAGGGTGTTTGGAGGACATCCGCCGCCGCCGCCTCCTCCTCCGCCAACTTCACCGCCACCGCCTCTTCCTGTGGAACCACCACTCCTCCCTTCACCCCCCAAGTCATCATCTGCTTTGTTTCCTGTTCCTATTAATTCCGCAGCTACCAATCCTTATCTGCGTAACCACTCATCTGGGTTTGTTTCTGAGGTACTGTTGCTTTGTTTTGCTGTTTGTTTTCACTTCGGTCAATTAGAATCTTTTGTTATAACCTTTTTGGTTGGATGTTTGAAGGAATGGAAGCAATCCTCTGGAAAAACCTTTTTGCATAAGAAATTGTCTCCAGAGAGGCCAATAGTAGTTGATGCTTCTCACTTGTTCAAGATGCCTCATCGTGCAACTCGCCCCAATCATATTGTGATAATTCTTAGAGGGCTTCCAGGTGAGATACTGTTTTCTTTGCTATAGTTAAGTAAATACCAGATAGAATATACACTTCAATTCCTATGTTTTATATTCACCATGAATCCGTTTTGTTTCCCTCACTTCACTTGAGTTCAAGTCAATCATCATCTGCTGCTATGTTTGGAAAATTGATTTTCATACTTCTGAGGGTTAGGTTTGAAGAATCTGGCTTGTTATCTGAACAAACTCAAGATTGCTATTTCATTTTCTTTCTTTCTTTTTCTTGTGTAGTTTAAACATATAAAAATCAATTAAATGTTGTTCGAAGGAACTTGATGCCCTGAGAGGTAGGGAAGTATTGTACTAATTTTCTTAGTTTAAAATTCACAGTTGTTGGGTTAACATCTAGCAAAAAATTCTTAGATGTTAATTTTAACTATTCATTGGACATGTGTTACGCCCTTGAAAGGCTTGGTGGGTTTTTTAAAATTTCAATTGTCTGCTAGCTGTAATTCTCTTAAGACAAAAATCTCAAACAAATAATGGCAAATCTTAGATGGGTGAGGATGTCATGTATAGATGCAGTGCAATGACCTTGGGTGTCAGCTTCACTTTTGTCATTCTAAATTTGTTTATCACTTTCTCTACGAAAACTTATTTGCAACAAGGTAATGCATAAGTTTATGCAAGCATCTGCATTTGCAGTTATTCAAATGATAAGATGTTATATGCTGTGTACATAAACTGTAATTAGAGAATTGAAGATTCCTGTTGCAGCTTCTAGTTTACGTACTTACTTCACTTCATATACTTAAAGGCAGTGGTAAAAGTTACTTAGCAAAGACGATGCGTGACCTTGAGGTTGAAAATGGTGGTAATGTGCCACGAATTCATTCTATGGATGACTATTTCATGACTGAAGTTGAAAAGGTGCGTTGGTTTTGTTTGGTCTGCATGAATGACTATAAAATCTCCTAATTTCATTTAAGTTTGTGTATTTTCAATCTGCTGAGAAGTATTATATTCCATGCCAACAGGTTGAAGACGGTGATGCTTCAAAATCTTCAAGCTCTACAAGAGGCAAGAAACCAATTGTAAAGAAGGTGGTCATGGAGTATTGTTATGAACCTGAAATGGAAGAGGTAATGGTCATAAATGCTTCTAGAGCTAAGAAATTTGGTTAAAAAAAAACCAGAATATGCCTTTTCAGTCTCCTTCCTTTGCATTTATGTATTCATGAGAACGCACATTTTATGGTAGAGGTTATGTAAAAAATAATATTCCTGTCATTGATAGCATCACAACATGCATAGAAATGTGCTCGTTGGTTTGTCTTGTGCAAAAAATGAAATACAGAACAACTACAATTATAAGTTGCTTGCTCTATCTTCTAAGAATTCCAACCTGCTGGAATTATGTTCTGATAACTTTATCCAAACACTTACTTTTTTCTGCCTGTTACTTATTTTATTGTTTTCTCAAATTTCATGTTGTCTATCCTTACAATAGGCTTATCGAGAAAGCTTGTTGAAAGCATTCAAGAAGACCCTTGAGGAGGGAACTTTCACCCTTGTCATTGGTATGTTTTTTGTTTTGGAAACCATTTAATTGATGACAAACACCGTTTATTATCCCTGCAAAATTTCTCCATTTTTAATCATCTTCTGAAATACCTTTTTAAAGTTAGTGGAACTCTTTAAATGTTCATTTATTTCAAGATGGTAAGTTGCAATTTATATTGACAATATGTACCAATTTGGCAGCATGGTTTCATTTTGCTTGATGCTAAGAAAGTACTTTATCTGGTTTAATGTCTCATTCCATGTTTCTACGATAGTGGTTGCACAAACTCAATGTTCTTCGTGTCTAATGGGCTTGACTTATTGAGTAGATTAGGAAGTGAAGATCTCTTGTTCCTTTTTTCTTTTTTGTCTTCAAATAAATTTTCAAACGATAGGCTTGAAACAAAAGACAAAAGTGATTCAGGGTTCTTGCAGATATCTTTGGTTTTTTAGGCACCCAACAAATTAAATCATCTAGCCTCATTATAGATTTAGTGGTGATGCAGTGCTCCATGCACTGCTTTCATTGTAACTAACTACAGATGCAGTTTTGTGCGGCAATTGACCCTTTTGTGCTGGTATGTGTGCTTCGTCTTAGTGGATGACCGCAATCTGCGGGTAGCTGATTTTGCTCAATTTTGGGCAATTGCAAAGGTATACCCTCACTTCTCTCTTGTGACAAGCTCTGCGAGTAAATATGTTCTCATTTCCCGATGTCCTTGGAATATTTTGAAGAATGAGGTCTTCGGGTCATCTTTGTGTAGTTGGATAGAACTAATGTCTGTATGCTGTGCTTTCACTTTTCTTTTTAATTTTACCTGGGCTTCCCATTGCTGGACTTTCCTCCAGTGGTCAGTGTTCGCTTTTCAGTACAGTTTATTTTTCTTTCTTCTTCATGATCTCTTTGTAGTTTGATTGGATGATAGCTGTATCTGGTGTGTTTTTCATTTTTTCTCTTGTAAATTATGATTATGAAACTATAACTAACTTGTAGCTTTTGCAAAAAAAGTTTATTTGAGCTGAAATACAAGAATAAATTTCAGTTCATTAGTAGATCAATTAATCATATTTCTGCTTATTGTTCAGAAATCCCTTTGATTAATATATTATTGATCTACTAAATTAATATAACTGATCAGAAATCCATTCAAGTGACATAATTGATAAATTGATTAGAAATCCCTAGGGTGAGAAATATGAGAATGACATTTCATTTCATTAGTCAATCAATTAATCAAACTAATTTCTGCTCGAGTTTTTGAAGTGTAGCCCTTCTGTTTATAGGTGAGTCAATACATGAAAAGAGGTTGGGAATTTATTTGGTGTATTAGATACTCAAGTCTGTAGTCATCCTTTGGGGTCATCTGATGATTGTAATTTTAAAAGACTTCCACTTCTTATTTTTCAGAGGCAAGCCTTCTTTGTTAGATATGGAAATGTTGGTGATTGAAGGAATTTTGGCATGCCTTGTAATATATTTATGATGTATTAGCTAACCTTGGCAACTATGTGTAGTTTAGAGTTGTCTGGGCTGCAGTAATTGTAAATTCTTCTCTGTTGAGCTACTAACTCCATATGAAGTTTTTGTTGTTCTTCCTCCTTGTAATCGCCAGAATATTGGTTTTTGTGCTTCTGGATGACGTCTACTTATTAAAAGCATCAGCGAACAGTTTTACATAAAATGTTAGTGAAAACATGGTTTACATATCTTGTTTTGGGGCTGCTTTGTATACGTGCCTTGTTGTTATTTATGTGGATGATTTTTAGAATTTCCAGGTCCATATGATGTAGTTTTTGAAAAAGTTGCATTTTTACCTTGTTTGGTGAATTGGACTTGATTGTTGCTACCTTGCTGATGCCACTTATCAATTCATAGAAGTTTGATTTTCATGGTATAGCTAATGTGATTGGTCTAGAGTGCCCAATTTTAATCTGATTGCTTGCATTTCCTTAATTTTACATTCCTAGGAAACCCAGTGATGAGAGCATTGCTCAGTGATAGTCAATGCAAAGAATCTATTGGGAAATTCAGGATTTAGATTTTTTGGCTTGTCAATTTGTTTTATTCAAATTTGAGGTCGCTTGGAAGATCTTTTCCCTGAAGTCTAATTTATTTACAAGCTTTGTGAGTTTCTAATAATTGGTCGCATCCTTTAATCACAATTTCAATTCTGTAAAATTCAACCACCTGATTTGATTCCTATTTGCCCCATGGCACCCTTAAGTTTTTTGAGATCACAGGCCTAACGAATGGGAGATGGATCTAAAAGGTGTCATATATTATACTCTTTCATTCAATGTGTTCATCTGAAAGTGCTACCCTCTCTTTGAGTATTTGAAGCAACTTTTGTTTGAATGGTGGTGGTGTAGAATCAGAGAGTTGTTGATTAGTTTTATATTTTCTTATTAGTTCATCACTTACTACATCTTTTTCTTTTTTAAATTTTTATCTCAGAGATCAGGCTACGAAGTTTACATATCAGAGGCTACATATAAAGACCCTGTAGTGAGTTTCAATCTACATTCTAGTTTATTTTGGGTTGAATACTGCTATATCTTCTTCCCACTGCACCACACTTGCATAATATGCAATTAGCCATTCAAATTTGTTGTTCTTACACTTTTTGCAATTAATCTGATAGAAACCGAGGCCTCAAAATTTAAACATAAGTCTAGTTTTGAAGCCTAAATTGGAAAGAAAATTCATTTTGCTAGATAGTTACATCACTTTGATAATCCTGTGGAATTGCAGGGTTGTGCTGCTAGGAATGTACATGGTTTTACCATAGATGAAATACAAACAATGGCCCGGCTGTGGGAAGAAGCTCCATTGATTTACACTCAATTGGACATCAAGGTTTGTTATGTCTAGTATCTTAGTTTTACTCTGGATTAAATGATAGGAAGATCGAAATGGTTCAAATTGTGGAATACAAAACTGAATATGCTATCCGAAAGTGCATTAACTTTTCAAGCTTGACAAAATTGGGAACCCACAAGTGTATTTATCATAGACTCTTAAACTTCAGAGCCAGTCTTTTGACTTACGGTTACTTCTGTGATATTTTGCTGGCATGACAGTCATTATTCTGCGGAGATGACCTGAAGAAAAATGGAATTCAAGAAGTAAGTGAATATCATCTTGTTGTATTGATGCCTTCTATTTTCTTCTCCCGAGTTAAGAGAAAGTTCATCTTCATGATACATTGATGCTTTCTTTCTCTCCTGAGTTGAAAAAAAGTTCATCTTGATTTATGTGGTCTCACTTAGATGTATTTAATAGCTGTTTTTGTGTACAGGTAAAAGCAAAAATAATTAAATAAATTATTATTATTATTTTGTTGTTTCATAGTTCTTCTGAATATCTTTATTGATTTGGCAATAATGGACACCATAATTGACTTTTATTAGTTAGGGCAAATTATAATCGTTGTGGAAGTGTGATCCTACTCTGAGTGTGTGATGAACTGCCTTGAGTAGCTTTCCTTTGTGCACTCTATGTGCTGTTTGGTGCAAATATCTTAGCTTACATATTGCCTAGGACATGGAATTTGTAGTCAGTGATTTGATTTTATTTCTTGTATTGAATCTGCCAGGTTGACATGGACACTGAAGATGGAGACTTTGGTAGTCCATCAAACCTGCAGGAAGGAAAGCCTGAGAAGACAATAGTTCCTCCCATAGAAGATGCACCTCATGGTATATTTTAACTCTCTGCTTTCAACGCTTCCATATAATCTTGTTGATCTTTTATTGGGCTTGAGGAGTTTTTATTATCCTGCCTTCCATGGAAAAAAGGTGCCTTTTGCATAAATTCTGACTTGCTGGTCAGTTCTGGGCATTGTAAAATCTAGTGAGGTTAAAAATGATTTCAATTATGCCTCAAGTGGTTGTGGATAAGTGTTGTTAGCACTCCAGCATTAAAACTTTCAGGTTGAGAAGTTTTCCCAAGGATTATGCTGCTATTTCCACACGTTACAAATACTAAACTATAAAAAAGTTCCTCTATTTTCAACGTAATATAGTGTAGTCCCTATTCATTGAAAACCTAATGTTTAGTACCCAGACTGGCTGATCAGAATTGACTATTTTTTCATTATCTAAATTCTTGATGCCTTAAAAGTTAAAAATCAATTAAGACAAACTATAATGGCACAAAAAATGTCATAAGTTCTTAAAATGCCGGAACTTCAATTAATGGAATAACATCAATGCTAGTGAAGGTACCAAACAATATGTTTTTAAAAAAGAGGGACTTCTATATTATTTACTGACCTTACAGCTTTCCAATGCAAATTCTTTTCTGAATCAGTAGCTGAACCCCTCTCTGAAATTTGTGATTTGCCAAGGTTTAATATTCCCTTATGCACCATGCATTTAACTGAAACTGTCTTATGTTGTCAATGTCCAAAATGGCCATGTGCATGAACTTCTCAACTAAGCTAAAGATCAGTAGTTCCTGATTGATGGCTCAATTTGTAAATGATTTGGCAGAATTTCTTCTTGGGGAATGCAAATAAGTTGTACTATAATTAATGAGGGAGATTGCACTTATGTTGCATGTACCATGAATATGATCTAAATGTCCATCTGGATTGTGAGCATTTTATTCTTGGCAGTTTGCATGTAATGAATATCATATTTGAATAACATCTCTACTATTAACATCCTATTTTTGGTTAGTTTTCTGTAAAGAGATTTATTAGTTGAACGGTTATAAATTCCTGTTATGTTTCTCCTGTTCACTGTGAGACAAACTTTTGCGTATAACCTTGTTAGATTCTTCTATTTACTATCATTTAAACTTTAGTTCCTGCAAAAGACAGTAAGAGATGGGATGCTGAAGAGGACCATCCTTCAGGATTGAAAGAATTGGGTAAAAGTAAATGGTCAGATGATTTAGATGAAGGTGACACACAAGGATCTGAAAGCATGAGAACTAATAATGCTCTTTCTGGGTTGGTTCAAGCGTATCAAAAGCAACGAAAATCAGTGCATTGGAGTGACCAGGTAACTATAACATACGCTGCTAGTATTTTGTTGTATTAAGTTCTCATGTGAATCCTATTCTAAATTTCTTTTGTTATTCTTATTTATATCCTTCTAACAAATCCAACATGACAAACTTCTTATTGACTCAGTATAACTATTGAAATCTCTCAAGTATATTGTATTGCATTGTCTTGAACAGTAGGCGTCCCCATTATCATTAGGTTTGAATGATTCATTCTTTATTAAAATATAAATAAATAAATAATTCAAACTTAACTATGCTGTCATATATTAGTAGTATATAGAATTTAAATGCTTGTACAAACAACAACAATATATCATTCTTAACATGAGGCAGTGATGAAATCACTTCTGGCATCAATCTTTTGAGATGTACTCTTGGAAAGCATAAGCCTCACGAGATTAAGCATATGTCTTCACTGCAATTTCCTTGCCTTTAATCTTCACATTGTTGCGTACAAGTTTTGTGGACAAAAGACTATAGTAGACGACTGTCTGCTTTTGGCAGTCATTGGTGAGACATGATTGAAAAGCAGGACCTCCTTTCCTGCTAGGGTACTTGCAATGTAACTGACAGGCTTATTTCTACACAACTGCAACTTTATCTTATTTATAATATGGAAATGTACAATGCTTGTCTGTTTTCAATCATTTTTGGTCGGTTGCTATATATACACTTGGACTATAATTATAGGAGCATTTTGCATGTTATGTGCTTACATATTTGTAGTTTCAGATTTGTCTTTTATTATAGTCAGTTGTGCTAATAGGTCAAGGCATTCCATACAATTTCATAGTATATTTTTAGACTACTATAATGAAGTACTATGTTTAAGCCAAAAAAAATGTTTTTTTCCATGATTTTTAAAATTTTCCTTGTGTACATATTTTTTGTTAGGCTTAGTCTTCTTGAAGCTTGTGGCATGCCTTGTAGGAGGATAGATGGCTTGTCTTATGCTTTCTTTTTGTAAAACCTGGCAATAAGGAACAGTTAGTCGAAAACTTCTATGTCGTTGAAGGTCTGTAAGCATTACAACCTCGTTACAGTACTTGAGAGCGGCCCATCATGAACTGGCTGGGCATATCTGAAATTCTTTGAGAGAACCACGATGATTTGCTTTACATTGAAGAAGATATCTGAGAGGAGTCCACATAACATGGCTCTATGTCAGGGACACTATCAATATTTTAACATTTGTCAATGACTTTGTATCATTGCATAAGCGAGTGCCGCACTGAATGAATTGAAACCCACCACCACATGAATAATTAATGCTCTACTTAAAAGTTATTGTCACTGTACAGGTTGGGAATACTGGGTTTTCTATAGTTGCAGCAAAGAAAGCAAATATGTTGTCTCTAGTTATTGGACCGGGTGCTGGATACAACTTGGTAAGCGTTACGGCTATCTTGGCTTCTTGTTCATTATTACATGTTCTGTTCTTGAAGAAGACTACTTTTGACCAATTATCAATCTTTTGAAACACAATAAAATGATATACTAAACATGCACTCGTGGTGCCTGTGCAAAGCGCACCATATTAATGCAGTGCAAGGCTATTATTGCTGTACTTAACATAGAGCCAAGCTGGCTAAATGATCTTCTTATTTATGTTCTTGTGTTTTCAACGACTGCAGAAGGCCAACCCATTATCTGAAGAGGAGCGACCAACTTCAACCGCAGGTGTTGGCAAGTTAAGGCGGAGCATGTTCCAAGAGCGACTTCGCGTGGAGCACGAGTCCTTTAAAGCTGTTTTTGATCGGAGGAAACAGCGCATTGGTGGATTGGATTACGAGGAATAATATTAGATGTGGGAAACTCCATTCTGCAAGCTGTTCTTGATATTCTTTTTTAGTACTCTCATCTGTAATTGTTAATTTCACGAGAAAGTAGGGTGGGGTTTATGCTGTAATTGCCCAATCAATCATGGCGAAACCAAAATTACTGTACATGCATGTCCAAATTACCATCCACCCCCTGGGTTTTTGGCAATTTTGATTTTCCGTGCAATAACAAACACAATCTTTTATGAAATGGTTATGAGATGAAAATCGACCTGAACCTTCAGTTTTCTTACAGACGACGGAGAATCCATTTTCACGTTGACCGATTTCTGCACGTCATTTGTTTGGCTGGCATCAATAAAACTGCCCTAAATAAATAAATAAAAGTTGAGTGGGATGAGCTTTAATCAGTGCAGATTTCGTCAGTTGTGGTCAAGTATAGAAGTTACTAGATCATTCATTCTGAGCAATAATCACGTTATTCCCAGCAAGATGTATTGGGAGAACCTGGCAAATCATCAACCGAAGCAGCTCATCACTTTGTTAAGGCATCTGAATGAACCTACTCCATTTATATCTCCAACCTTTTTATCAGGCATTGACTAGCTATATTATTTATTGGATCTCTTGAAATTTCAGCAATAATTTTTCTCAAGTATACTTGTTCCTTTAACCATTTATAGTAGTTGTTCTTTGATTGGAACTTGCATGCAGGTAAAATTCCAGAGAACTCGTGTGAGTCATGTTTGCATCAAGTTTGAAAAAATAGAACCTACTTGTTCTTTGATTGGAAATCGTGCGCAAGTAAAATTCTAAAGAATTCGAGTATCATGTTTGAAAAAAAAACCCTCTAAATATACAGAGGTACACTATGGAAACCCATAATTTTTTTTTTCTTCTAAAAGGAAACATACCGAGGAGGAGCTTGTTAGATAATTTTTAAGAGTATATAATAACTATTAAGACAGGTTTAGACTTAATAAGGACTCTAATCATGTCAAATTTAAAAAACATCTTAAAAAATTATAATTTTTTTTATCTAATCATTGAATTATATTTAAATTTTTATGGGATATTCAATAGACCATTTTCTTTATAATAATTATCATGTCGCTATATGTACTCTCAAATCTTTAAATATAAAATTTTTTGTAATGAAACTTTAATTTTAATTTTGGTAGTTTTTATGATTTTTCTTATTATTTTTGAATTTCATGCTAATTTTATAAACTTGTAAACTCACATTTGCAATCCTTTTCGCCTATAAAATAATATAAAAATAATAGTGTTCTTTGTTGAATATTATCTTTAGTTTTTCTATGTATGGAGAACTCAATGACTTTATGCTATTTCACTAAAAATACTAAATCAATTCTTTTCTTTGAAAGTTATTGCATTTTCTTAAGAGGTAAAGGCTTTTGGCCTCCCTAAAGATAACATGGGGCTCTAAGATTTTCATATTAGATGTTGCTATCTAATTTTAAATTAATATTTTGATAAATTTAAAATAAAAATAAAAATAATGATAGCATAAAGTATTAGGACTAATATTAAAAAGTAATATGTCAAGAAAAAAATTACTGAATCATATATAATTACTATAATATAAAATATCATAAATATAATATTTAATTGTTATTGGTTATAAAAAATAATTACTATAATATAAAATATTGTAGATATAAAATTTACTTATGCTGGTTATATAAGATAATCTCTATAATAATTATTATAATATATTTTTAAATAATGTATGTGTATATATCTAATGTATGTGTATATATCTATCTATCTATATATATATATATATTATATTATTATAAGAAAATTTTATAAAAAAGACACACAGCAAACCCTAAACAACCTATATTTGCCAAGCTAGCTAGCCACACCCATTTCGCTGGGAAAAAAACCAAAACTGACGCCCCCAGCTTTTCACTCTTTTGCTTCTTGTTCTCCACTCGTCTGCTTTTCCCTACACACACCCTAACACAAGCCTCTCTTTCTCTGTCCGACCATCATCTCCTCATCTTTCTCTCAGCTGCAGGCCCTTCGCTAGACCTCACTCCCCCAGCCTGCAACCATCATGAACACCACTTACGGGCCTTCCCTCTCTATCAACACAACCCCCAGAAATGGCTCTCCACTTACACCTTTTTCTCCCTCAGCTCAGCTCCGCCTAATAGCATTCAAAACCAGAAGTCACAGCCAAGTCTCTCTTTAACTTCCCCCCTCTCTTTTGGCCAAAACCAGGGAAAACCACCTTTAGTTTCACTTCCTTTTCTCTTCCTCAGCCCTTCCACCGATAGTAACAGGGAAGCAACACCAGAATCGCAGATCGTCCTCCCTCGAAAAATCTCAAAAGCTAGCAGCGCCATCTCTACAGAACCGTGGCCTACACCAATAACAACCAGAAACGAGCTGAGCCACTTGCCTAGCTGTAGCCTCCTTCGCAGCCATATCCTTCCTCAGTCGCAGTGATAGAACCAATAGAAACAACACCTTTCCTCAGCCGCAGTGGTAGAACCAACAGAAGCGTCCTTCCCTTCCAGCAACACGAGAAACAAAGGAGCAATATCAACCATCCAGCGGGCCACCATTTTTCGCTTCATCTGCTTCCGCGTCTAAAATTAACAGTGACAACAGCCGGTAAATATGGCTCCACCGTGAACAGTGAGCAGGGATGTTCTTCGTGAGCAGCAACCAGTCGTATCCCTCCACTTCGCCTCCAGCTACTGCCTGACCAGGTAAGCCGTTTCTCTCCTTTCTTAATTCTGTATTTGCATTTAAAAGAGTAGGCACTGTGCGAAGGTAAATTAATTGCCTTCTCTCCTTTCTTAGTTCTGTATTTGCATTTAAAAGAGGTGTCCCCGTACGGACGTAAATTAATTATTTATTCTGTGCATTGCGCGCGCGAGTAATTACCAAGCAGCTAACCGGTTGAACCATTGACCCAAAAAGACCTATTAAGTTTAGTCTAATTATAACCTTTTAGGTGGTGATCAAGTGGTAAGGACTTGGGATCAAGGGGTTTGCTCTCTCTGTGGTCTCAGGTTCGAGTCCTTGATTTGCTCATATGATGGCCACTGGAGGCTTACATGGTCGTTAACTTCAGGGCCGTGGGATTAGTCGTGGTGCGCGCAAACTGGCCAGGACACCCACGTTAATCTAAAAAAAAAAGTTTAGTCTAATTATATAGGGCTAAGTTTAGTCTAATTATATGGATCAAGTTGAACTTAGCTATAAAAAAATAAGATTATTGGCTTTTTTTATATATTTATTATATAGTTTGTATTAAAATATCTGGTTTTTCATAAAATATTGTGCGTGTGTGCACCCATACACATATACACATATATGTGTTTGAAAAAAAAAAGTTTTCTTGTGTGTTGTTTACATTCAATACTCTAACATGTTTTAAATATTTTTTTAAATACAAATATTCCAAGTTTAAAAGAAAATGTGTTTTAGTATGAATTTCTTAAACACAAATTATTTTTTTGTATTTTTAGATTTTACAACATATTTGTAAATTCTAAAGAGTGTTGACCAATATCTCAAAAATATAAAAATCTTATTTTTAGAGAATTCATCTTTTTTCACTATTAATATTTTGATAAATAAATTCAAAAGGGATTAATATCCAAAATATTATTAGAAATAATTTGTTATTATTTGCTGTTAATATTTGAATAAAGAAACATCAAGTGGTTAATATCTAAAATATATTTTGAAATAATAAGTCGTTATCTTTTAATAATATAAGGACAAAGAAACCTATGAATGGTAAATATCTAAAATATTGTTAAGAGTAATACAACTTGTTTATTTTTAATATAAGGGTATATTTGTGCCCAAAATGTTATTTAGAATAATTTAAATTGTATATCATTAAAAGAAGCCTCAATTTTAATTGGGGACATTTTAATTTTTATTCCATGGTTTATGAGTCGTCAAGATATGAAATACTAAAGCAAAAATGAGCTTTTAAAGCACCTTGAATTTCTTTATATTTTTAACCTAGTTTTTTTCTTGTTATTTCTTTGGCTTGTAATTTACGAGTTGTGAACACTTGAAATATTACAAGAAAAAATAAAATTTTAAGCATATTAACTCCCCTTGTATTTCTATCTTAGCTATCTATTAATTCATAAGGTGTAAATCTATTTCAAATCAAACACTTCAAGGGATCTGCATCGATTCTCTTGACACTTTATAGACATATCTAAGGGTATGATCCATATTAGCCGATAGTTCTTTCTTTTAGATTCTGAATCTAAGTCCATTCATCATAATAAACTCATCATAGAAAAATTGATTAGTATTAACACCATAACAATTATAAAGCAAATTAAACACCAAGCAACTTATCTTAGGTAAGGCGTACTAGAGATGCTAAAATCTTCTATTTATGCAACTAGTCCCGTGCCTTAGAATATCTGAAAGATCAGTTAGGTTTTCAAGTGACCATAACACTAGGTGGCGACTTTCTTATTCACAAGACAAAGACCCCAAAATCAATCCCTGCTCCGAGAAGGGTCACCGTGACGTCGAGCTCTTGTGAGGGTGTGACACTAGAGATAGATCAAACCTAAGAATAAGGGATTTGAGATCATCCTTGGAGATATCATTAGATATGTGAGCCTATTTAAAGAATGATGTTAGTTCTCTTTGGTCTAATTAGCCTTGGTGGTATATGCTTGTCCATAGAATGAGGGTCTTGTTGCTTTGTTGAGGTTGAACATCTCAAGTTATTATGAAAAATGGATCAATCACATTATAAAGTACTCATTTTAAGGAGATTGTGTTATCATACTAAGAAGAACCCCTTTCAAGGAGGTTGTTCAATTGCCCTAGAAAGAACTCCTTTTAAGAAGATTATGCAATTGCATTAGAGAGAACCTTTTCTAATGAGATTATACAATTGCACTAGGCAGAACCTCTTAAAAGGATAGAAATGCTATGAGTGCAAAAACTTGCAGGGGCGACAAGGTTTGATTCTACCCCCAGGTAGCCAACACGATGTGTGCACAAACTTGTACTTGGTTAATGGGTTGTTAGAGTTTAAATGGGTAGAAATGTTTGCCGTGTAAGGAGGTCTGTCACAATTTGTATTCTAAAAGTGTTTAAATGAGCATTTTTCATTAAAGCCCCTTAAATCTTGATGACACCTTTTATGTGTACAAGTCACCATTAAAGTAGTTTGTGGGCATAACCTTGATGGGTAGCCATGAAATATAGCTATGAGCGTAGTCGTCAACATAATCATAGATGTAACCATAGACGCCACTATGGATATAAACTAACATAGCCATATAGGTGTAGCCATGAGTGAAACCATTGGCGTAGCCACATAAGGCACAACTGAGGCACAACCACTTGCTTAACCATTGACATAGCCATAAGTGTAGTTGCTAACATATTTTCTGTTGCATTGAGGTTTTGTTAGTCATGGAAATAAATTTTAAGAAACAAGAATGAACTAGATTTTTGATCAGTTCTCACAAACGACGTGAATTGATGATGTTCCATAAAAACCAAGTAGCTTGGCCATTAGGAGAGGGGAGACTTATGCATTGGATAATTGACTAATCTATTGGTTCTGGAAATATATTCCTTTCTCCTTAGCCAAGATGGTTGGTGCTTAATACTTGCAAAAATATCCTTTTTGGTAAATCTAGAGTCTCTTTAATGATAAAGTTAGAGATGTTTTCAGAGAAAATATAATAATATTATAAAAATATACTCTAGAAATAAATATGTAATAGAGAATAATAATTCTGAATTTTTTGTTTAAAGGATTCATGGTTTATTTATAGCTCATGATTTTTTTTTTTATGGAGAGGAGGGGTTAAAGTGTATTATTGCCCTTGTAATAGTATTAAAGAAGAAAAATATCTTTGACAATTAAGTATTTTGAAAGTATTTTTATGTGTATATTGTTATTGGTCTTTAAAGTTTTAGATATATAATAAATCTCTTATTTTTTGCTATCGTATGCATTACATTTCAGGGCCAATTTAAATGGTTACATGGTGATTATCAATGGCTCCCCTACACCATTAAGCAAGATTCTCATAACCAACTTCACTTTGGCTCATGTTGTAACTTCTCACAATCAGATTGATCTTTCAAAACTACCAGAACAAGCACATGGGGATTAGGTTATAAATGCTATATTGGTAGACATGTTTCATATGCAAAACTACTATCTTAGAGAGTGGTTTTAATGTTTTAACATTTAGTCACTATTTGAAACAATAAACATAAGGACCATAAATGATGATAGGTTTGGTAGGGTGCAAGATAACAATGCGATACAATGAAATAAAGAAAGTATGATAGAAGAAAATAACTATTATTTCTTTGCACTATTACAATACAGTTTTACCTAAAATGTCATTGTGTAAAATTTAAAGAGAAATAAGAAAAGATAAAAGTGTATAAAGAAGAAAGAAGAGACGACAAAATGAATTAATGCAATCTAGTCTTTCATAAAAAGCTTGTAAACATACAAATTTTATATCAAAACTCGAGAACAACAAAATTTACAACCTTAAGTATGCACCAATACGCTCAGGTCACCATACTACAAGCATATGATGGGTAGTTTGGCCCATCAATTCATTAATGCTATTGTAGTAGCATAATATATAAAGTAAGGAATCAATAGTGGTAGAATTTCTTCGCCCACTAAGAAAATTGGGTTTGAAGGTAAAAGAAAAGAGGTTGAAAATATTGAGGGTGGTTACAGAGGTTGGAAAAACCCATTTCAAAACTACCATATTTCATCTCCTTCACCTCTAATCGCCAACATCAATCTCAATTCTTCTTTTCCTCCTAAAAAACCCGAGTCTCAAACAAAACACCAAAGAGTTAAGGAATAACCATCTTCATTACTACTGCCCTTAAATGAGTTGCACTAAAAGCTATTAAATATTAGGCATGTAGCTCTCAAACCTCTCATGCCTTTACAACCACTTTACCTCAATCGGTATAGGCCATATCTCATTTGCTAGTACCATGTTGGTGATGTGGGACACAACAGTCATACCTGTAGTGCCTTTAAAAAGAGGCTCATGTATTTGATCAAAGCTGAGTGGATAACGTTTGAAGAAACTCCAAAAGTGAGTTTGAACCCTTTACCCAACCATACTTTAAGTAGTGGATCAGAAATAAACTAGAGGCAGAATGCTTAGAAAATCTAAAAACACCAATGATGAAGTCAGGGTGAGAAGAAGATAGCATGAAAACAGGTTTTCTATCCACACCATTAGGGAAATATTGACAAAAGCTTTTATAGGAATGCTGGTTAAAAGGGAAATGCACCAAAATGGAGTCTGCCCCTAATAATTGCCTTTGGTTTGATTATGTCTACAAAGTCATTTTGATTTTTCCATGTTTCAATCTATTTTAGTCTTATTGACAATTTAGTTCATAATATCACAAAACTTTCTTTGTCAAATGAGTATTTCTTGTTAATAAGATCATGTGTTTTTTTGTGTTCATGATATGCCTTCATTTTTTTTTGTTTAATTCAATAACATACTAAGCACACCTTTTACTTACAAAAACACTAAACCAAGAATTTTTTGGTATTTGTTTTTCCAACCCTATGTTTTTATAAGGAATCAAATCTTTAATACAAAAAAAAAATATAAAATTGGTGTTTATTCTAACAAATAATTATAGAAATTTAAAAGATATCCTAACACCTAAAAAAAGTTAAAGAACAACTCAAACACCATAAGATTACTTCAAAGCTGAGTGTTAACTGTATGAATAATGAGAAACCATTTTGCAAATTCATATGTGAGAAAGTAAAGCTTGCTGATTCTGAATAAATGCATTTAAAATGAAGAAAGACCATCTTTGATAATCCTTTCACAAGGCTAAAAATCCTTTGTAGTCCCCTTCTGAGCCTAATGCATTTATCTGGAAAAATAACCTTAGATAGAATCACACCCTATACTAGGGAGAAAGTGTAAAAACTTTAATGATTAAAAGTACTAGAACAATATTAAAGGGCATAAAATCCTCAATGATAAAAGTACCTAAACAATATTAAGGGGCATTAAAGAAAATTCTCAATGATTAAGAGTGCCTAAATAAAGCCGAGGGGCATAAAAAATCCAAAAAAATCAAAATATTTGAGCTTTCCATAAAATTAACTAATACAATGATGCTCAAAACAAAATAGAGAAAAAAAAAGAAAAAAAAACCAAACTCGATATTAGGGGGCATGATGGACTATCAACTCCAAAGCCTAGAAAATTCAACCAAAAAAAGAGGGTGAGAAATAAGCACTAGCAATCCTCAGTCTCAAAGTGCTTTAAATACCCTTGGAGCCTATAAATATCCTTTTTCTTCATAGCCAAGAGCCAAATCCTATGTTACATGCCCAATCAAACATTTTCTGATCAAGGGCAAGCAACTTGAATTAGGAGATAATGTTTTCCCATGCAAAACAAGTCATTATTAATGCAACCAAAATGAATGCTTCAAAAATCAGTTCTTTAAAACCCTTAGAATAGATCTGGAACCCATCATTTTACATCACTGGTTAGTACTTAAAAGTGCATTTTTATCAAGGTTTGATATCATCATTTTGCACTTGAAGTATCAATAACTCCTTAACTAAAACATGTTTTATAATAACATATCTAATAATACAAGATATCTTTAATTTATGGTAAATATTCATTTTAAATGCAAGCCTATCACATAAATGAAAGGATTGATTGATGAGTTTAAGAATTGAAATTGAAAGGATAAAGAGATGACTAAACTTAGAAAAGAGATGCTGATGCAATCCAAACTGGAATATTATTCAGTAATTGGGTCATATCTAGAGATATAGATCTCATATTTAAGTCTAATTTATATGGATGGAAAGGTAAGACATAAGCCTATAACTTTCATATAGAGGTGTGGTTTTAAAAAGGCTGTTTTTAAATCTAAATTGTAGTAACAATAAAGAAGTCCGAATCTGTCCTGCAGCATGAACACTGTTTAGTATTTGACCCATATCTGAAGTTCTAGAAGTCCAAATAATCTCAACTTTTTTTTTTTTCCGAAAAGTTAAGACAATTTCCTAGAACTTTCTTGTTTTCAAGTAGTTCCAATTTTGACGTTATCAATGATGTTTGGGGTAAACAAGAGAAGATAAGGATTGTCACCAAGTCAAAAGTTGGTCACCCACTCATCAATTAGTCATCAAATCAATGGTTTTTGATTTTGGCCTATAAAAGGAGGCATTTGCCATGCATTTAGACATCTTGGTTTTTAGATCAAGATCATGCTTTTGTTTTCTCTATTTGTATTACTTAAGTTTTGCTTTCATTAATATCATATTTATGCCTTTCATTTCTTTTCGTTTACTTAATTAACTTTTATTTTATTTATATTTATATTTTGTTTATTTATGTTTTTCTCTTTCATTATATTTAGCTAGGTTTATTATGTCAAGATGAAAATGTTATAGTAATGATGTAAGAATAAGTATAGTGTAAACTTAACATGGACTTTAATATTTGATACTAACATATTTTGTATTTGTTATTTTGTTCACTCTTTAATACTTTGTTTATTAAATGACTAATCTAAATTTGTGTTGTATAACATTTGGTACAACAAATACTTGGCTTTTTCATACCTCATACTGTATGGTATAACCGACATCTGAGCTATGAAAGGAACTTGATTTGTTGTTAATATAAGTTATAATCATGAATGTCTGACAACATTTACAAGTATTAACATTATTCGAATAAGATAACTAATGTAATGATGTTAACAATTTATAATTGGATTGAAATCTTCTTTATGTGTGGTTTTTAATTAAATAATAAGAGTTTATACTATGCTTGTTTGAAATACCATTAGTGGATCCTTTAACGTTAACATTTGTTGTTATTATTGTTTAATCCTTACATTGATCATCTATCTCAAAGTTCCCATCAAATTCTTTTTTTTTATTATACCGTATGGTATAATCTACACCTGTGCTATGAAAGGAACTTGATTTGTTGTTAATGTAAGTTATAATCATGAATACCTGACAACATTTATAAATATTAGCATTATTCAAATAAGATAACTAATGTAATCATGTTTACAAGTTATAATCCGATTGGAGCCTCCTTTGTGTTTGGTTTCTAGTTAATTAATAAAAAGAATTTATACTATACTTGTTTGAAATACTATTAGTGGATCCTCTAACCTTGACATTTGTTTTTATCATTATTTAATCCTCATATTAATCTTACATCTCAAAGTCCTCTTTAACTTGTTGTTATATATAATTTGTACAATTAACCTCTTTGTGGTTCGACCCTGATCTTATTAGGTTATTTATTACTTTAACACACTTGCATTTGGGAGAAGACATCAATCTTTTGGCCGTGTCAAGTTTTTGGTGTCGTTGCCAAAGAGGTAAATTCTTGTATAAATTATAGTATTTCTTTTATTTTTTCTTTTCACTTTTCTTATATCTAACTTTGTTTCTCTTGTTTTCTTCTTCCTTTTATTCTCTTCTTATATATGCATAAGAGTTTGATTACATACATTAAGTGGTAGACTTTGTAAGGTATCCTTATCATTTTTAAAAAAATGGTTGAAGAAGATTTCCAGTTGCTTTATAACGAGAATAATGAGAATAACCGTGCTAGAACACCTGGAGACCACATGAATCCAATAAGAACAAGTGCACTGTCATGCATAGTTTTCCCTCATGATGCATCTCGTTTTAATTTTAAGTTAGACAGTATTCAACTTTTACCTTATTTTTATGACTTAGGTTTAGAAAATCCATCCTTGCATTTGAGAGAATTTGAAGAATTTTGTAACACCTATAATAACTTAAATTGTAGCATGAACACCATCAAATTAAAAGCTTTTTTCCTTTTCATTAAAAGATAAAGCTAAAACATAGGTACAAAATTTAATACTAGGATCCATTCGTGTTTGAGATGAAATACAATAATAATTTTTAAAGATGTTTTTTCCATCTCACAGAACAAACTCTTTCAAAAGATAAATCATCATTTTCACTCAAAAACCAGTTGAAATATCTTACCAATATTGGGATAGGTATCGAGGTTTTCTTAATACTTAACTTCATCATGGTTTTGAAGCATGAAGATTGGTTTCACATTTTTATAAAGGGTTAACACCTTGAGATAGATAAATGGTTGAATTGATGTGTAATGAAGCTTTTGAAAATAAAGACTATAATGCAACAATAGAGTACCTAGACTTACTAGCTGAAAATGTTTAAAATTGGAACACTACAGACACTTGTGAGATATCAAGTAAAAGTCAACCTCATACATCTAGTGGAGGTATATATAACCTTAGGGAAAATCATGACCTCTAAGTCAAATTTGCATGTCTAGCTAGAAAAGTGAGGCACTAGAATTAACAAAGAGTGTTAATTAAAATTTATTCAAGATATTGTGTGTCAAATTTATGAAACTAATGAACACTCAACTAATGACTATCCAACTTTGTTTTTTTTTCAAAGAAAGCCTTAATGAATATGCTCATGCTTTAAATAATTTTCAAAGGCTCAATTATAATCCATACTCATAAACATACAATCTTGGTTTGAGAAATCAACCAAATTTAGTTGGAAAAGTGATAACAATAATGCATAAACTTCATAGCCATCATTTTAAGCACACCATAATTTCTAAAATTCTCATAGATATGCACCTCCTTGTGCTCCACTTCATAGAAGAAATCTTGAGAAAATATTGCATGTATTCATTGAAAAGTAAAAGACAATCAATACTCAACTTGCTCAAATTATGACAAATTTTAAAGATGTTGTAAAATTGACATCTACTCTCAATTTTCAAGAGAAAGGTAAGTTTCCATCTCAACCATAGCAAAATCTTAAGGGGCAATACAATACAAATACAAGTAGTTTTGGAAGCCAACACATAGATTAATTCAAATCAGTCATCACTCTTCGCAGTGGTAAGGTTATTGAAAAACTCATTCTCAAACCTTAGAAGAAAGATAATGAGTCAATCTCTGAAAGTAAGGAATAAGTTGAATATGAATGTTACAAAGAAAAAATTAATTCCCTACTAGTACATCCATTTTTTCATGCCATGACTAAACAAAAAGAAGTCAATCATGATTTTGAAATCTTTAAAACTTTAAAAAAGGAAGAAATTGAGGATAAAAAAGACACCGAAAATGTTATCGTAGATCAATTGTCAAAATTGATAATAGATTCGATATTCAACATTACACCAATCGATAATTACTTTCTTAATCAATCTTTACTTTCTCTCAGTTCAATGCCTTGGTTTGCTAAAAATATCAATTTTCTTACTTTAGGATTTTTGTCAGCTTATTTGGATATCTAAGACAAAAAAAGTTCTTGAACAAAGTGAAGAACTTTTATTGGGATGACTTTTATTTATTCAAATATTATCCTAATCAAATATTTTAAAGCTGTATTCCTGACAATGAGGTAAGTAGTGTCATTAAATTTTATTATTTTAAAACATGTAGGGGTTATTTCTCATTATAAGAGAGGATTGCAAAAATCTTATAAAGTGGATTTTACTAGTCCACCATGTTCAAAGACACACATGTATTTTATAAAACCTATGAAAATTATCAAAAGGTTAGATTTATTTCAAAACATAGAGTTTTAGATAATCTTCTATTAATTCTTAAGTCTCATCATAGTAAATATATACATCGTGTAATTCATGACTTATGAACCTATTTTTATAAAGAACATGTTTGACATAGTTTTGAGAATCTAACTAAAAAAGATTATGTTTGCTAGTTTTTAAGAAATTAAATGGGAAGCCTATCCTCGACCTATAGAGGTGTTTAAGCCGTTATTAGACTAAAACCAAAGGAAGATGTGAGTCACAATCATAACTACTTATACATATATACATATATATATATATATTAAAAAAAAAGAGAAAGAGAAAGAGAGAGACTCTAGCTAACCTACATATAAGTGGTATGATTACATGTTTAATTTCTCATCTATAAAATCTTCTCTTCTTTCCTTTAATTTTTACTCAACCCATACATTCCAAAGATATAGAAGTGTGTAGAAATGACATGTTCCTCAAGTCATCACATAAAAAATATTTGTATTTTTGGTGAATCCAGTCTTGGAAAGAAAATAGAGTTTTTAGAATCAATAAATCATTTTGGTCAGGTACTAGCTGAGCAAAAGATTCATTTAGTGTATGGAGGAGGCAGCTTTGGGTTAATGACGAGAGTGTCAATAGTTATATTTTTAGGAGGTAGTTAAGTTTTGAAGGTTATCCCCAAAGCTTGAGCAAATGGGGACATCATTGGAAAAATAATTGGATAAGAACTACAGGTTTCCACAATATCTGATCGAATGAATGCAATGTTTAAATATATTGATATCTTCATTGCCTTACCAGGTGATCAGGGCACATTGGAAGAGATCTTTCATATTTTCTCTTAGGCCTAACTACATATTTACCATAAACTTATAGGTTTGTTAAATGTTAATAGTTTTTATAATAAGTTGTTGTTGTTTGTTTTTTTATCATGTAATGGAATAACAATTTTTAACATCTTTGGCATAACAAATCATAATCTCTGCTGCTATTGTTGAATAATTTATTGACTTATTACAATCTTTCATCCTTATAATTGATCCTTCCATGAGTCGTATAAATTGATCAATTACGAAAAGTCGTAGAGAGCTTAGATTGGATTTGAGCCTTCGCTTGTGAATCCTTATATCTTTTGGTTTTATTAATAACATATTATTTTATTTTTTTATTTCTTATATTTGTGTAAGTGTGTTTTAAGTTTGTTAGTGTTGGGTGTTTTAGGTGATGTCTTCTATACTTTTTACTTTTAGGTGATGTGTTCTATACTTTTTACATTATTACCTTAGGACATTAAGGATAATGTCTCATTTTGGTTGGGGGGAGAGTGTAGTAATTGATATAAAAAAATAAATAATAACTAATTATGTTTTTTTTATTTCATAAACTATTTGAAAAAATTGTTATTAGAATGACAAAGTAAGAAAGATTTTGATTGACTCTTGAGACACATCTTGGTAAATATTTTTTAATGGTTATTTGCAATATTCATAACAAGGTCTATCACATCCTTCTCTTGAAATATTCAAGTTTACAAACTCTCATATTATTATCAATTGATTCTGCTCATATACTCATTTAACAAGTATTTTTAAACTTTCATTTTCATACAACACTTTAACATGTGATTGTGGGGTTGTATATTGCATTATTTATGTTTTTTTGTTAAAGGTAATAACTAAAAAAAGGGATGGTATATAATTTGTACAATAATAATAATAATAATAATAATAATAATAATAATAATAATATTGATGGTAATAAAAATATAGATAAATTTGGTTTCATACCCTCCATAACCTAAGCAATTAAAATCGAAAGGGTGTTTTAACACCTAATCCTCTAAAGTCAACTGACTTGGAAGCTATTGGTCTAATGCTTATTAGATGGGTTAAGGAGAATAACTTAAGGGAATTAAACATTGTACTATCTACATATCAGTATCTATAACCTGAGTTATCAAGCTCGAAGGGGTGTCTCAACACCTAATACGCTAACACTAACTAGTCTAGGAGTCTTTAGCCTAAAGCTCGTTACATGAGTTAAAGATGTATTGTGTTTTAAGTTATATGTATATATATTTTAAAAAAAAAGAGAAAAAAAAAGATAATAATCCCAACTAAGGAAGTTAACCTTAAATATTATAACAAAATATTGTTTTCTTTCAATAAAAGCCCCATCATTTATGTTTTCTTAAATTGAGCATATAAAAAAAAAGGTATATTAATATATTGTTTAAGAAGTATTACGCAGATATATAAATTTAATAGGAGTTTCTTTATTTGAATAAATTAATAAAAGTTGAATGATGAATACCTTGCTTTATGGAACTTGCAAATTATTTTTCTATTTTAACGCTTTGGTTACTGAGAACTAGTAATAAACTGATTGAAGGGTGTGATTAATACTTAAAAGTGTATTTTTATCAAGGTTTTCTATTAGCATTTTGCATTTGAGGTATCAATAACTCTTTAACTAAAACATGTTTTATAATAACAAGTCTGATACTCCAAGATACTTTTAATTTATGGTAAATATTTATCTTAAATGTAGGCATATCACATAAATCAAAGGACTGATTGATAAGTTCAACGACTGAAATTGAGAAGACAAAGAGAGGGTGAAGCTTAAAAAAACGATGCTAGTTCAATCCAAACTGAAACACCATCAAGTCATTTGGTCATATCTGAAGCTGTAGATCTTTGATTTCAATTTGGTTTATATGGCTAGAAAGTTAAGACATACGCCTAAAACATTAATAAAAAAAACTCAATTCTGTTGTTTGAAAGTCTAAATATTAGTAACAATGAAGAGTCTAAATTTGTTCTATAACCTAGATATTATTCAGTGTTCAACTTATATTTTAAGTTCTAAAAGTCCAAATGATCTTAATTTTTTTTTGTTAGAAAGCTGAGATAATTTCCTAAAACTTTTATGATTTAAGTTTGTTCGAATTTTGACGTTAGCAATGATGTTTTGTTTAGACAAGAAGATAAGGATTGTCACCAACTCAAGAGTTGGCCATCTACTCAATAATCAGTCATCAAATCAATAGTTTTTAATTTTGACCTATAAAATAAAGTATTTTCCATGCATTTAGGCATGTCGCTTTTCAGATCTAAATCATATTCTTGCTCTTTCTCTTCATGTTTTTGTAATGTTTAAGTTTTACTTTCATTAATATCTTATTTATATTTTTTATTTCTTTTCTTTAATTTATTGAACTTATATCTTATTTATGTTCTTATCTTGTTTATTTATGTTTATTTTCTTTATTATGTTTAGGTAAGTTTATTATGTTAAGGTGAAAAGGTTACACTAATGATGTAATAATAAGTATAGTGTAAATTCAACATGGATCTTAATGTTTAACACCAACATGTTTTGTAATTGTTATTTCATTCACTTTTAATAGTTTGCTTGTTAAATGATTAATTTAGATTTATGTTGTATAACATTTGGTACAACAAATACTTAACACTTTTATAGCCCAACCATATGGTATAACCTACACCTATACTATAAAAGGAACTTGATTTATTGCTAATATAAGTTATAATAATGAATACCACACAACATTTATAAGTATTAACATTATTTAAATAAGATAACTAATGTAATCATGTTAACAATTTATAATCCGATTAGAACCTCCTTTGTGTGTGGTTTCTTGTTGAGTAATAAAAAGAGTTTATACTATATTTGTTTGAAATACTATTAGTGGATCCTTTAACCTTGTTATTTTTTTATATTTTTTAATCCTCATATTAATCTTACATCTCAAAGTCCTCTTTAACTTCTTCTTATTCTTGTTTTTGTTCTTATTATTATTGTTGTTGTTGTTTATAAATTATATAATTAACTTCTCTGTGGTTCGACCTTAGTCTTGTTGAGTTATTTATTATTTTGACACTCCTGCACTTAGAAGAAAACATCAATTTTTTGGTCTTATCACTTATTACTATACTGAGTTCAGAGTTTAAACTTTATAATCTAGGCAATGCCTATTATATTTTAGGGGTTGAAGTCACTCTCACTAGTATGAGCCTCATGCTTAGCCAACTTATATGTTTTTGATATCCTCTATCGTATTGGTATGTCATCGTGTAAACTATTAATACACCTGCCCTTACTTCCAGGATTGACTTGTGATCTAATGAGTTATTTTTTGATCTCACTCTTTTTTGACAAATTATTAGTGCTTTTCAATATCTCACTTTTATTAGACCGAACATATGTTATACTGTAAATAAGGTATGTCAGTTTATGCATGCTTCTACTGAGTGCTATTAGGTTGCTGTTATATGTATACTAAAATACTTGAAAGGTATATCTTCTTTTAGCCTCTACCTTGCTTATGGCTCCTTTTTACCATTTCATAATTCTACTAATGCCGATTGGGCGGAGAGTGTTGATGATAAAAAAATCTATTGGTAGATATATTGTCTTTTAGAGCACTATTACCATTTCATAAAAATCTGACAAGCAATAAACTATTGCTCGCTTCTTTACTATAGTGAAATTTAAGGATTTGGTTGATGGTACAACTAAGGTTCTTTTGCTTCACTATCTTTTGTTAGATTTATGTTTCTCTCTTATTTCTATTACTACTCTTTAATGCAATCATTTAGGTGCTACTTATTTGTCTACTAATCCATTTTTTATGCTCGTACAAAATATATCGAAGTTAATTATCACTTTATTCATGATTGAATGGCTAAAAATGAGATTTAGATTCACTTCATCTCCTCTAAAAACCATTTAGCTGATGTTCTTACAAAGCCACTCCCTCACTCTACTTTTATGTATTTACGTTCCAAGCTTTATGTGGATAACTTACCTTCAGCTTAAGGAGGTATATTATTAAATGTGTTGTAAATATATTTATCCTGTGTAGTATACAGCACCATAACACACACACACACAGATATATATTGTCTTAGTCATATAAATAAAAAGGTGGCTAGCTAATTATTCAAGCCTCTAATTAACACAAACTTTGCTTCAACTGCTTGTGACAGTCTTTTGGCAAATAGAGACATGAATAAATAAACTTAGTTGTTTTAAGAAACTTTTTATATTTATAGTGTGATTGGTTTTTGAGAGTTTTAACATCTAAAAAACTCCTTATCCTTTGTTTTCATATGCTATAAGTTATATTAGGGCTCAACAATCCTTTGTTGTTATTTTGTTTTTCTATATGCTATTTAACAACCATGGCTAGAAGATGTTTCGGAGCATGATGTGTTTATATAAAAAGGAATAAGAAGATTTCTTGTTTTTCTTAGTGTTGTTTTTGCCTATATTAGCTGCTGTCATTTGAAATCCTAATGGTAAGATTCATGATGAGATGATCCACACTAATATGTTCGGGACCTACAATGGAGTGATTCATGCATAGAAGTAATTTTATTTGCTTTTCTTTTTATTTTTTTAATTTTTTTTCTATTTGAATATAATATTTTTTCCTAGTTTATTTTTTCTATTCAATAATATTATTGTGGTTTTCTATATATGTATATATATATATATATATATAGAGAGAGAGAGACAGAGAGAGAGAGAGTTGTAATAGCCTTTTGATTACTAGAGATATATATAAAGAAATAAAATTAAAAAATTTGAAAGTATTTTCATATTTATACGGTTATTGATCTTTAAAGTTTTAGAATTATAACAAATCACTTATATTTTGCTCTCGTATGCATTATACTTCAGTGCGAATTTGAATGGTCATACGGCGATTATCAATGGCCCTCCCGTACCATTGAGCAAGATTCTCATAACTAGCTTGACTCTGGCCTTCGCACAACTAGTTTGACCTCGTTAATTTGTAGGACATATTCAGGAACTTAAATGACATGTCTGCTGGGCTCTTTTCCATGCTTAGATAGTCTAATGGATAAGAAAGAAAGCCTAACTGGCTTTAGAACCAAGCCAATTAAATGTTAAATTTACGTTCGATGATAACTTGGATCCTCAGTGCCTGTCGGTAGTTGCCGAAGAAACTGTATCCCACTAATCAATGTCGTAGAAAATACAATATTCGATATTCCTAAAGAGAGAAATTTTTGCAATAATTTTTGTAAATTAATCTTCGCCAATAGAGTTACAAAGATACTCGAGTTACTTGACAACAGAAAGCGTTGAAATTGCCCTACTAAATTAAACCTCTATTTTCGGAAAACAACTAGCTAGGGTTCGGTTTTGAACTAGTTCACCGAGCTAGCTAGCTGTATATACAGATACCAGGTAGTGAGGTGCACATATTAACAAGGTCTACCTCTAACGCAATCGAGAGCACCCGAAAAGCGTGTGAGCCTGCTCACATGTCTACCAGACTTTGCATTAATCACACCCTGTTTGTTCATTGTCTTGATTGCATTACCAGATTGAACAAAGAAGGCTCCGTTGAGCATCAAATCCCCCTCTGATCTCCATTTCCAGGACTTCCACACACTTTCAACTGCATAGTCCCTCTTGGTCACCTACATAAACGTATATAAAGAATTAAATGTTCAACTTGTGTATTGGACATAATTTAATCTTAATATAGAATTAATGCTATGATCTCTTTTGTTTGCTACCACAAATATCCAGGTTCCATCCTTGACATAATTAATACTCACTTTTAAGCAAGAATTTCGAAGATTTTAATTAAATTCATCCCAAAACTATATTTTGGTACCGTAATGGCCCTTCATTAGGGTCATTAATTATTAGAAGGAAGTGTACCTCTTTGCATGCTAGATCAGGAGGAGCAATAAACCGGTTACCCTGGCTAATGATAGTAGGATGTTGGCTACCACCAATAGCATACATTTCCCAGTGAGTATAGTCATTGTTTACAACGTGCACAAACCCCCATCGGACCCTCGGCATTCTTTGCACTAATCCACGACCAAAGTGGTTGAAAGCAACAGTTATTTGCATCAATGAATCGCCAGAATAACTATCGCTTGCACCCAACAACATTACCTGCGCAACGAATTTGTGTATTTGCAAATTACACTTCTCCAAGCTAAATGCAATATACAGCACATTAATAGTCAATATCTCTTTTAATTATTGTCATTTTTTGTGCCAAAAATAGGATCCTCCAATCCATAATAAATGATTATACAATAAGAGGATTAACATTGGTGGTAGTTGTTAAAAAATAATCTCAATCTAATAATTCAAGGTATAATTTATATTATATAGTGAGATTTGAATTCATAATCATTTAATCATTAAAACTATGATATCATATCAAAAAAACATTTTAATTCAATAATTTAAATTATTAGATGAGATTTTAAAATATAATTTATATTATTTTTTTATCACTAATAAATAAGTATGAAAGTTGAATTATTTGGATATCATCACACATCACAAAAGTAATGGATAATCTCACCTTAACTTTTAATTAATTTAATTGGGTTAATTTCATAAAAAGAAAACGAAAATGGATACATACATCATTATGTTTGGTGAAGTGGCAATTAGATATGGTGATGGCATTGGATCCCATTACGGCATCAATGAGGCCATCTTCGCAATTAGACAAGGAGATATGATCAATCCAAATATCAGTTGAACCAAATATTGAAATCCCATCTCCATCGCTCCGAGAACGAAAGCCATAATGATCCACCGAGTCCCTAATCATCCCACCATTTCCAGCTTTAGCATCATGAATGTGGATCCCATGGATGATCACATTTTTCACAAACTGTAGAGTAATTTGAGCGCCATTGTAAATGTGCACATTAACACCGCGCCCATCAATAGTCTTATTTGATGCCACCATTAGCTCTTCACTTAGCCTAGTAACCATATCATGAGCAAATATAATCCAAAGCGGTTTGTCCTGAATCACTCCATAGCGCAGTGTTCCTGGCTTAGGATTCACCATGTCATTGTCTGACGGGTCTGTTACCCGGTAGTATTTTCCATTCTTGCCTCCTATGGTTTTCCGTCCAAACCCTAGAGCACAACCTCCCAGCTTCTTGCGGTTTTTAGCCCAGTTTTTATCACATCTCCAGCATCGGTCGATAGGATTTGTTGCTAGGCATGGCCCTTTGTATTTTCCTAGGTTCCTTCTTGTGCTATTGCCACCTTCCAATGACCTAAATAAAGAACATGTACAATATTTACACTTACAATCAACATTTTCACAAAGAGACGTTGTTTTCACAATTATTAATGTTTAACATAAACTTACTTGTGCACTTCATCGTTGAAATGTTTAGCGACTTTCTCCGGATTTGGTTCGTAGGCCTCGCGGGAAGCCTCCTTGGCCTCTTCAGCTCGCTTTTTCCAGTACTCGTCGAAATTGGCAATGCCGGCCTTTAGAGTTGAAGTTTGCATGGCTAATGCAAAGAAAACTGACAATATGTAATTTTTAACAGCTCCCATAGCTTTCTCAGCCAATTTCTTCTCTCCTTCAATCTATCTCTCGCAACCCTCTCTTTGCTTGTTTTGTTTTGTTTTTTTGGCCCCTCTTTTTTCGTCTCTGATCTATTGTTGTCGATTATTTCACAAGTTTAGGATTAGGATTGGAACTTAAACGATTAATATTTACAAGGGAGAAGCTAAGGTTTTCTGCTCGGCCCTTTCCGTTTTTAGTGATTTTAAACTTGGTTCTCCTTAGTTTTTATTGTGCGGTAAAGGGTCGAAAATCTAAGGTACTAGGGAGTGGATATCGGAGCCAGATACCCAAATGAAGAATATGGTAAAATTAGACTCAGAGAGTGAAGGGAGGGGAGCCACTAACTACACCATAACGTTCAACTTCTCTTCTTTCTTTCCATATATTCAAGACAAATTATGTTTTAGAGGGCATTTTTTATTTGTCTAAGATAGAGATATCATTGATTAAAGTCATTGATCAAAGTAAACTCACAAAAACAATTGTTAGAGTCTTCCTAAGATCACACCCCGATTTTCAGAACAAATTTGCTCCCTTAAGGCTGTAATTGTCATTTCATATAGAACCCAATTATATGTACACGTGACTAAACGAAAAATGCAACCCTCAGAGATCCTAGCCAAGCATACTCTATCATGCAAAATTAAATGAATCTCACTGTCATAGAATTCTTTAAAAGCCACAGTATCAAACAAAGCTTTGGCGTCCGTTTCAATTATAAATTTTGGAAAACCTTCCTACAACCCAAGTCGAACAGCCTCCTGCATGGTAGAGCTTCATATGTTTGGGGTTCCAAACAGTTGGAGCAGCAAAAAACTCTAGCACAAACAATTTTACAAAGACAGTTCCTTCAGACTACCCTAATCATACCTCTCAGAGTATATATTGTTCGAAAGCGCTAGCACAATTCAATTCAATATCACCGTCATCAGGTTGCTTTCCAACTAGATTGATCCTACGTCACAGAAACCCTACCATTCTTATGCAGTTTTTCTTGTTGAATAGTGATGAAGTTACATAAATTATGGGGAATATTCTAGAAGGAATATTTCAAATATTTCTAAAGATACTTGCAGGTCATTTCGTAGTATGTTCTATGACCTTCATTTTTAGAATATATCAGCCCCCTCTTGAATGAGGCTCCTGAATATATATTTTCAGGGATTGTAAATCTTTTCTTGAATGAATACCGGTATAAAATCCTTTAAAGACCATTGAAGGGTATTGTTAGGGATCCTCTGAAGATCAAGTTCATATGAGGTATTTTGTATGGTAAAAAAACATTAATAAAAATATTAATGAGCTTTTATAAAAATAGAGAAAAAAATAGAGAAATAAATATAAATGTAAAGAAAGAAGAGAATGAATGTGATTATGTTTAAGAGCACAATATTTTCGAACCATGTTTTTATATACTTAAGTTTTCTTTTATATTGTCTGTCTTGACTGGTTTCATATAATATGTGAGTGGTAGAGATGTAATCTCGTAATGATAGAATAATATTATAAACATGGTCTATTTGTTCATAATTAATAGGATGTGATAGGTATTATAGTGGCTAGCTCTCACTCAGAGTAAAGGAAGATTTGTAACAACCTCAAAAAAATTTTCAATCAATATATATTCATGTAACTCCTACACAAAGGGCAAATGGAATTTTTTTTTTGTTAAATTCATAAAATTTCTACAGAGTCTCCCCTATACCGAGAGATCTTAAGTTATCGACAATTTATCCTGCACACAATTATAATCACAACCCACCCATAATCACATCCATGATTGGTAAATTCAATCATTTTATTCATTTGAGAATATACTTAGGATAAATTTTCATTCTCAATCTCCATCTCATATCACATGCATAAATTATTAATGAAGAGGATCATCTAAGCACTGAGATTTCATATATAAACATAACACAGTTTAGCATTATGAACATAAGCTATATGCTATAATTTTTCCAAGTATAGATTAATACATTAATATTCCAAAAACAAAATAATATAAGGAGTATACTATTCTATTTAGGTTACATGTTTACTGGATAATAAAATTACATGAAAATCCCTAAGTTCCTAACTTATACAAAAGAGATAAGGAACCTAAATTCTATTCCTGATGTGAATGGAAGGGACCTACAAAACATAAATTTTCCATACAATTAAAAATAACCAAATTACAAACAATTCACGAAAGAAAATTTATACCGCACATCTACCTACTTAAGTCATATGCAATTTCCATGCACCACCACTATCCCTTTCGAGGATCATCCAGTTTATTTCCTTCAACTACTTCTCCCCACATTAGGAAGACTATACCGACACTAATGACCTCTATTAGTGTCTTTAGATGTCCATCCTAGGGTCAATTAATGAGATTCATGAAAATACCGACACTAACATGACCATTAATGTTATTAAATATTTTTCTTTTAAAATTAAAACAATTAATCACTGTTCTATGCTATCTTAGGAGATCCTCGGGTATGCCAATGTCAAGAATTCTTGACATCAATAGCTTTCATCTCGGAAAGCTAATCAAGTCTATAAGTTTTGTCGACATTGACAACACCCGCTGATATCATTAACTTTTCTGAATTCGAATAGTTAATCAAGTTTACAAATTTTGTTGATATCGACATCACCCGCCCATATCATTAACTATTCTGAACTTGAATAGTTAATCAAGTTTTATATTTCTCCTTCCATGTATAGATAATGCCGATGTTAACTAGCTTGGCTAAAATTATTAGCCTCCCATATCGGGGACATGCTAATCAAATTCGAGAAACAATCATTATCAAAATTCATTGTTACTGTTCATTTCCTTCAAAAGGATCCATAATTTAAATTTAGTCCTTTATTTATGTTTTCCCACCATTTCACCTTTCCTTTCCCCCTTTTCTTTTTCTCATCAATACACACCAATTTTTTATAGTTCAATAGTTAGTTAAAATAATTATTAATAAGAGGAGATACAGGTATCGAGTACCTACCTGCTATAGACGCTTGACTTGCATTTCCCTGTTGTTGTTGTACTCCTCCCGCGGTTCCTCCTGAAACCACAAACACCCATCATCATTTCATATTAGTCCACATATCACAACACAACAACAACAATGGCAATAATATTCATTTCTCTTTTACCAATCTTTTCTTTCTCACTTACATTTCTCATTATTATCCTTTTACATTTTCGATCCATTTATAGTCTAAGTGGACATCATGAATTCAATTTTGATCATAGTTTATTCTTTTCTTTTTTGAAGATTAAGACACACTTTATAAAGGTCAAGAAAATAAATTCTACCCTTAATACGGCTAAATTTCATCGTTTTATCAATTTGGTCGAAATTGCCAATAGAGGTGGCAGCTTTGACCTCTTCTCAGATTTTCATTTGTATCTGGAGTTCTAGGACTCCAAATTAGACAGGGTCAGACTCGTTGGAAAGTTAACACTCTCAGCTACAACTTCTATGAATGGACCCTCCCTAGATTATATCATCTTCAGGTCTAAATTCCTTTAGAAACTAAGGCAATGAACCTGCCTTGTTTTGTCAATGGAGAAGGTACCTATAATTTTTATTTCCAATCCTACTTCCCCATCAATTTCAGCCATGTTTTCACCTTCCCTGGAACGTTGGTTCCTCTCCTTTATAAGTTAGAATTTGTAACAACATTACATCAGTATACCTAATTAATTAATAGGGGAGTCGTATGTTCTTTGTTTTTTTTTCCTTCCCCTCTAATGGTCGGTCCTTAAATTAGTTCCTTCTCTCTCTCTCTATACACACACACATACACACACACTCAATCACCACATTGCCTTTTTATTCACCTCCTAAAACCTGTTTTAATTTTGCAATAAGGAAAACAACATAGCTATCACAATTTCCTTTCTTTCCTAACAATCCCATGGGCAGCCACTATTTCCCCATGGTCTTTGAGTTTGTTGAAATCTTCTTTGCATAAGTCCATCCTTTTTAGGCAACTGATGTTGCTCAACTCATTTAGTTCCAATCAATTCCACATTTTCTTAAATTTTACTCAAGGACCCTAATCTTTCAAACTTCAAATTAATAGACAATTCTTACATGAATTAAACTTGGCTTTCCGAATTGCTTTGGAACTTTACACCTTGAGGAAAATTTAAGTTTGAGTTCTGATTTGATTAAAGTTTCATACTATAAGCAGTAGGCCTCCCACTCCCTTTTCTTTTAGAAATTCCTTTACTTTTTCTTCTTGCAAATCTCTTGGCCTAGTTTGTCTCCCCTCATAAAAATTCTAAGGTTTGTTTAGGGATAGAAATTTAGGTGTTTTCTCTTAGGCTTTATGAAAGAAAATCTAAAAAATTTCCCTTTTTTTTTTATTACCTCCTCGGTCATGAATGAGAGAAAGGATAGGTATTTAAAGTCCCATCTCTTCTTAATTCATTATGGTCCCATCTTTCTCCCCTTTTTTCTTATTTTATCCCCTTCTATTTTTATTATATATATATATATAAAAATCTAACAACATTTTTAAATTATTATAAACTCCTTCCTTGTATACTTTATTATCAGGCTTTACAAGATTAAAGTAGGGTCACTTTTCAGCTATACACTGAACTCAATAGCAGTTGGGTTCAACTTTACGTTATGTCTAACTGGAATTGGGTTTAACTATATACTAAACCCAAAAGGAGTTAGGTGTTGACTCATCCTAACCTAACTTAGAGTTTGGCGTGGAGGTGTCATGGCCTAACTTAGAGTTAGGCAATAGTGTACTCTGACCTAATACAAGATTAGGTGTGGAGAAATCATAATCTAATTTTAGGTTCATGCTTTCATGTGATAGTCTTTAAATGTGGGAGGTTTTTAGAAAACCATGAACCATCAAATAGTATGAAAACAAAACTAGATTCTGATAACTACACCCACTACTATGTTTTATGTTGGAATACCATGACATTCCATAGTTGCCATAAAATAAAACAAGGTAGTTTGTTTATACATTCATTGTTACCATTCTCACAATAGAGTTGAGAGAGATTCCCCTACTAAGTTGCAAGGTTTTCACAATTAATAGCATCAATATGAAGCTTGAAAGGAGATTGAATCCAAAGCTAGTAAACTTTAAGTGATGTAGGAGATTTTCTTTAATGTATAATCTTGTATGAACAAAAATAATTTTTTATTTGAACATTTGATCTAGCTAAAATTTTTCAAAAAAAATTAAAAGCTCTATTTTCAATAGGGTTAAATTTTCATAATAATTGAAGTTTGGAAAGACCTTCAAATAATTAGGTCCATAAATTATTGTTAAGGATTTACTATATTGTTTTAGTTTAAGACTCTTTTATTATTTTTCTACCTTTGTTTAGTACTTTTTTCTAGTATATAAGAAATCTATAAGAGCTCTAATAAGAAATTTAGATTAGAATATTTGTGGTAAAATATTTAGTAATAAAATGTTAAGTTAGGGTTTATGGTGTGATCATATTTAACACAATTTTGTATTCCTTGTTCTTGATATCTTTGTTTTGTTGTTTCTATATATATCAGTTGAAATCTAAGCCCTACAATACTTGATTACTGTCTTGTTGTGTGTTGCTAAAGAACTATGGTTGAAAGAAGTTGCAAAGTAGAACATATTTAGGGAAGAGGGGAAAAGAAGGTTCTTTCTCAGGAGAAAAATATTTAGGAGCTAGTAATAAAGGATGTATAGATACAATTCATAGAGTTAACTAAATAGTTGGTAGAGTAGATCCAAAATAACAGGAGGAGAATGGCCATTAGTCATTAGCTACTATCGAGAACTCGTTTTGGAGGAATGATAAAAGGAGACAACCTCTTAATTTGAAGGATTATCATGGAAAATTAGGATTTTGATTAAAGATTTATAATTTCATAAGAACTTTGCAACCATAAAAATTCATTAACTCAATGAATGAGATTGAAATAATTTTTTAGTAAAAATAAAAATAAAAATTTAGAGAAGATAAAAGTGAAGTTTATCATGATTAGATTGAAAGCAATCTCAGGAAAAATGAGGAAAACATAAGATTAATAATTATAAGAAAATGAAGTAAAAGACTAATACACACTTTCGTCCATTCAAGTATACTCAGACTTTATGTCAATGGCTCCATACATCAAGTTAAATGGGAAAATCATTAAGGAATATGACACGATCAAAAGATTGATATCTTCTTTTAAATGCAGGAGTATCGAAGTAATAAATAACCTGACAAGACTAGGGTCAAACTACAGGGACGTTAATTGTATAAATTATAAATAATAATAACACAACAACAATAGTAACAATAATAATAATAATAATAATAATAATAATAATAATAACAATAACAGCAATAGTAATAGTAATAGTAATAATAGTAGTAGTAATAGTAGTAGTAATAATAATAATAGTAAAGAAGTAGAAAAGGTTGATGAGAACTTTGAGATGAGAGATTAATGTAAGGATTAAACAATGATAAGAGCAAATGTCAAGGTTAGAGGCTCTACTAATGGTATGTAAAATAATTATAGTATAAACTCTTATTATTAAATTGAAAACCATACACAAAGAAGGTTCTAATCATATTATAAACTATTAACATGATTACATTAGTTATCTTATTTAATTAATGCTAATACTTGTAAATCTCGTCAGGTATTCATGATTATAACTTATGTTAACAACAAATCAAGTTCTTTTCATAGCTTAAGTGTCGGTTATACCATATAGTATGAGTTATGAAAGTGTCAAACATTTGTTGTACCAAGTGTTATACAACATAAATCTAGATTAGTCTTTTAACATGCAAAATATTAAAAAGTGAATAAAATAACAAATATAAAACATGTTAGTATCAAACATTAATATCCATGTTAAGTTTACATTATACTTATTCTTACAACAGTAGTATAATTTTTTAATCTTCACATAATAAACTTAACTAATTATAATGAAAGAAAGAAAATAAATAAACAAAATAAGAATATAAATAACATAAAAGTTAAATAAGTAAAGAAAAGAAAATTGAAAGGCATAAAGATATTAATGAAAATAAAACATAAGCATTACAAAAATATAAAAAGAGAAAGCAAGAGCATGATCTTGATATGAAGACCAAGATACCAAAATGCATGGCAATTACCTCTTTTTATAGGCTGAAATTAGGAACTATTGATTTAATGACTAATTGATGAGTGGGTGGCCAACTCTTGACTTGATGACAATCCTTATCTTCTCTTGTCTGCCTAAAACGTCGTTGATAACATCAAAATTGGAACCACTTGAAACATAAAGTTATAGGAAGTTATCTAGCTTATCAAGAAAAAAAATGGACGTCATTTGGACTTCTAGAACTCTAGATATGGGTCAAACACTAAATAGGGTTTGGGCTGTTGAACAAATTCAGACTTCTTCTTATTGCTATAATTTGGACTTGAAAATGACTTTTTTAAAACCATACCTCTACTTGAAATTTATAGGCCTATGTTTTACCTTTTCATCCATATAAATTAGACCTAAATCCAAGATCTACAACTCCAGATATGACCAAATTATCGAATAGTGTTCTGGTTTAGACTACACCAGTATCTCTTTTCTAAGTTTGTCCATGTCTTTGTCCTTTTAGTTTCAATTCCTAAACTCATCAATCAATCCTTTTATTTATGTGATGGGCCTGCATTTAAAATGAACATTTAGCATAAATTAAAGGTACATTATATTATTAAATATGTTATTATAAAACATGTTTGAGTTAAGGAGTTTAAAATGATGATATAAAATATTAATAAAAATACACTTTTAAATACTAATCAGAATACATTGATGATTTACTAGTGGCTAGCAATGATCTGCTCAAAATGAAAGAGCAATTAGTTTTTAAACACTTTACTGAATCATGATAGTTTGTCTAAGACGTGTTATGTTTGCAATCTTCATGGACAAATTTAAAAGCTTATCAAAAGGCCCTAACTATGGACAAACAACATGTCGTTTGGGTAAATAATAGAGAGGTGCATACTAGTGAACAAAAATAATTTGTTTAGTCTTAATCAATAGATAATCAAACTATATATCAAGATTTAAGTTTTGAATCTAGTTTTAAATTTTGATTTTTCAAATATGATGAGTTAAGATATTAAAATTATAAGTGCCATAAGCTAAAAAGTCATTTATGTAAAAATCTATTGGTAAAAAAACCTGATGAGAAGGTGTATGATCTTATTTATAATGATTTAGATAATGGTGAAGAGGTCTTGTAAGGTGATGATGATGCTATTGTAGTCATTCAAAAAAGTTTACTTCCTCCTAAAAATGATTTGGATAAGGATTGTCTACGCACTAGTCTTTTTTATTAAACTTGTATAATTAAGTTCAAGATATGTAATATGATCATTGATAATGATACGTAGCTATGAATATATGTTATTGACTAAGGCACTAGAGAAGTCATAGCTTAGATAGAACAAAAAACTCCAAGCCCTACAGACTAAACTAGCTAAGTCAATATAGCAAGAAAATCATTGACAAACACTGCTTTATTTTTATTTTTTATAGTCAAAGGATATTTGATAGCATTTGGTGTGATATGTTTTTTATGAATGCATATCATTTATTGTTAGGTAGGCCAAAACAATATGACAAGGTATGGTGCGTAATAAGTTTTTGTTTTAGGAATTGATTATTGGCATACTTGATCTAAGATGATTAATTGTAAAGTTCCTACACACTAGAGATCAATAGAACTTAAGGGGGCTAACACTGATTTTCATGGTCGACAATAATGAAATGTTTGGTAGATGGTTGACCAAAACTTAGAGACATGTTCTTTTCAAATGAGGAAAATCGATGCATCCTAACATACAATATTATATTAATGAAAAAACTTTTGATTTAACTATTGAATCTATTAAAACTTTGCTAGAAATTTTTAAAAACTCTATTTTTCTTATAGGGTTAAAATTTTATTGTAATCAAAGATCAAGAAGATCTTCAAATAAGGTTTAGAAATTATTGTTTTGCATTTATTTTATTTTTTTAATTGAATTAGGATTTATTTTCTTGTTTAAGCTATAACTACTTTATTTTTTTTTTCATATTTGTTTAGGATTTGTTTCTTAGTATATAAGTAACATATCATAGCTCTAATAGAAAGTTTTGAATAAAATATTTGTGTAGTGAAATATTTACTTTATAGTACTTTAAAAATAGAACAAATTCTGGCAAATATTTTTTTTTATTATGCCCATTTTGTTCTAGGTTTAAAACCTTTGAAACCATTCAAACCAAACCAAGCCAGTGCAATTTGAACTCCTAAATCAACCTAAAAACTCAAGTATAAAAGAGTCCCTTTCTTTTTTATTTGAAACCCTAATCTTCAATTTCTTACCTCTTATACCCATTTCCCCTTTCTCATGAATTTTCCCACAACCAAAATTAACCTTATGGTTAATATATATATATATATTATTTTTTATTATTAATTTTGAGATCTTGTCATTTTTTTTATTTGTCAAGAGTAATATCATCATTTTTATCTTCAATTTCAATTTCAACTATTTTCTTCTCATTTGGTTTGCTTCTTTTTTTTTCTTTTCTACCCTATTTTAATTTGTTTTTTCTTTGGATGAATTTGATAAAAGATGTCATCATCTTAGAATTTCTTAAATTCTTATGTTGTATGAATTTTACGATTTCCTTTGAAAAACAACAAAATAAAATGTTGAGCTATAGTTAGTTGATTTTATTATCCAAACTAACAAATCATTATGGTCAAGTTGTCTAAGATTAATTAATTATCAGTTAAAACTAAATTGCAAAATAGCTAGGAAAATTAAGTTATTTTATGAGGAAAAAAGGAGTGGGAAAATTTAATTAGAAAATAATTGTGTTCTATGAAATAATTTTTTTTTTATATCGTGTACACATTCTTGAACGCGATCTACAAATCGGTGATCACCTCCAAGAGCAAAATAACAAGGGAGACAATTGACCTATATTTTTAACCATCTAGGTGGTGGCCAAGTGGTAAGGACTTGGGATCAAGGGGTTTGCTCCCTCTGTGATCTCAGGTTCGAGTCCTTGGTTGCTCATATGATGGCCACTGGAGGCTTACATGGTCGTTAACTTCAGGGCCCGTGGGATTAGTCGTGGTGCGCGAAAGCTGGCCCAAACACCCACGTTAATCTAAAAAAATAACAAGGGAGAGCCTACCAACTCAAGGTCTCTAATGATCACACAATTAGAATTAGACGTGGGTTAAGAAATGTAATCGGTAGAATTCAAACAAGAATGTCCTTTCCCGTAGTTGACTTCTCACCACTTGACTATTGTTAGTTTAGCTATTAGCTCACTGGCTTCTTTTCTTTTTTTTGGAACAAATTGATAAGCCATAATGACTAGGTAATAATTAACTAATTGAAAATTGATTAAACTATATAAATAATCAAACCTATATAAACTAACTTAATTCTAAATATTTGATTGTTAAAACATTTTTTAGATATCTTTCATGTACTTCTCTATAAATTTTGGGTTGATTTGGTTTGGGTGTAGATCTAATAGTGGTGGGTTGTGTTTGAAAATTGAGAATCATAAATTTTTAGGTTTTGATTCAAATTTTGAGTGGATAATAGGGGAATTATATTCACTGATTTATGATTTTGGATTATTTTAAAATGAAAAGTTTTTTTTAATGTAGTTTAGGAATTAGTGTCATTATTGTTTATTTCCTTTGAATTTTACCTTTACTATAACATTAATTGACTTTTTTTTATTAATTATCATATGTTTCTAATTCCATACAAAAGGAATATATGAAACTTTCTAGTTTAATAAAGTATTCTTTTTTATTTTATTTTATTCATAGAAAATTTTGTTAATAATCTATTGCAACTTTAGTTTCAAAAACCTTAAACTTCAATTTTTCAATCCTTGTATGCATAGATTTTTGTTGCATTTTGTATTGATGCTTTTTTCTTCATGCCTGTTCTTTTTATTTCTCGATGATTCTTGAGTCATTCATATGGATATGCAAGAATTTGCTGACCATATAGTATAAATAAGTCTAATATATATATATATATATATATTGTAGCATAAAGATATATATTACTTCTTTCATGATTATAACCATATATGAAAAAAATTCTATATTCAAGATATACAGAAAGAGAAGCATATCTAACATGTTTTTTTTTTTCAATATTTGAACTTTATAGAAATTTGAGCAAAATAAAAGATATTTTATATCCTACTAACCTTGATAACATTGACCTATTGAATAATAAATTTGTGAATAGGTTGGGAGATAATTAAGGCACCTTTGTTTACTTTAATTTTAGAAGATAAAGAGATATGTTTGATATGCAGGATGAGCTTAATAAAAATGATCATCTATTGAAATATCTAAACCATACTAGTTGTAAAGAAGCCATATTAGTTGCAAAGAAGAGCAGAACAAATCTAAGCCACACACAAAAGACTTCAAGGTAGGCCATACCATGTTTTGTTTCCCTTTTTGATTTAATATATTAACATATATTATTCTAAATTTTTAGTGTATTAACAAATTCAACAAACCTAAAAAACTCTAAAAGCCCAAGCATCACACCTAAGTCTAACCACCTATGGGCTCAGATATTGCATTGGAGCCCCAGCGGTAGGTGTTATGCCTTAGCCTAGTCAATTAGGCCTAGGTCACATAGTTGTGGCTATATGGTGTTAAGACAACATGCATAAGCTTGTTTGTGTACCTATTGGGCTTAACCACATGACCTCATCAGTCTAACCCTTTAAGCTTGATTTTTCAGGATCGCATGCAAGTACTTGAGATTTTTTTTATTAACCCAAGTCATTCTTAGCTCAAATCCTACTCTCCCTATATTTTTAGGTATACAAAAATCTCTTATGTCATACCATATGTTCATCTCATTAATGCACAAGTGTGATATGATGAGCTAGACAATTTTAGTAGGGCCATGTGTTTGGCTAAAAAGCCTTGGGTAGGCTGAACAAAATACAGCTCACTACTTACAAGATTAATTTATAAAGTTGGAATAATTAACCTTCAGCATCTCGACTCCAGTATAAAGATAAAATTCATGGGGTATAAATACCATTTGAATCACCCGGATAGAGGGTTTATAATTTCTTTATCCTCTATATATTATTTGTAGAGTCTCTCTTTTTTTTTACAAAATATTATTGTATTTTCTCAATAAAGATGTTCGTTTAAATGTATCTAAGAGTTTTCAAATTTATCAAATAAAACATGTTGTAGGTACTTGGCTTCCCATATTAAGTACACTCATCTTAGCAAAGAAAAATGCAAATTTTAAGAACTAAGTAATTAACTTATTATTGAACCATAAAAGCTTTATTCCTAATTATTTTATAATTTAAAACATTAATTTATAAAGTTGGAATAATTAACCTTCAACATCTCTACTCCAACATAAAGACAAGATTCGTGAGGTATAAATACCATTTGAATCACTCGGATAGAGGGTTCATAATTTTTTTATCCTCTATATATTATTTGTAGAGTCTCTCTCTCTACAAAATATTATTGCATTTTCTCAACAATGATGGTTGTTTAAGTATATCTAAGAGTATTCAAATCTATCAAATAGACATGTTGTAGGTACTTGGCTTCTTATATTATGTACACTCATCTTAGCAAAGGAAAATGGATCAAATTTTAAGAACTAAGTAATTAACCTATTATTAAACTATAAAAGCTTTATTCCTAACTATTTTATAATTTAAAACATTATCACCAAATAATAGTTTTTTAAATCATTCATTACCAGAAATTCAATGAGTATCAACATAATTACTGATGAATATTTTTTTGTCGATATTTTGCTGAGATATTTATCAATTAAATTTTTTTTTTATTAAAATAATTGATATATACCGATAAAATATTTCTATCAATATATATTAAAAAAACCATAAACAAAATATAAAGAATTTAAAAAAACTAAACATGGGGATGACATGAAAATTTTTGGATATCCAAGGAACGATTTTAGTGGTTTACATTTAGGATTTCCATGAATGAATATAGGTATAAACCCGGAGAGAAAAGGGTGAAGAATTAAAAAAAAAATAAAAATAGGAAAGGATCATCCACGTTATGGTGCCATGCCATTGAACCTCTAATCGGAGAAAAACAAAAACAAATAAATTAACACTTGGGTATTTAGCTTCGTGAACATACGTTACTCATATTACTTTCTTAAAAAGCGAAGAACAGTTATAATTAAAAACGGAGAGACAGAAAGAGAGATAAAGCAAGCTCGATTCTTCAACTTCAAGAAAAGGAAATTAAAAAAAAAAAAAAACTACATGAATGTATCGAATTAAAAATTAAGAACAATTCAAATGGAATTCTTCAACTGATTCATATCTATGGTCAAAATTAGATACGCACTTTATAATAGGCAATGCTAAATGAACGCCCAGTATTCCTCGGGAAAGAAAAGGGTGGTGCTTGACGCAAGGAAAGCAAAGAATAGTCCTTTTCCATCTTACTTTCAATGAAGTAAATACTGGATTGAGCGCCGCCTGAAGTTGAACCCTCTAGCAGGAAAAGTTTGGAATAACATATGAACAATCCTACAAGAAAAGCTGTACGAGTATGTGTGTGTATATATATATATAGAAGATAACAAGTTTATTATATATACAACCCTACGTTTATGAATCATCGAGCAAGCTAGCTAGCCCTACTTGCATCTCTTTATAATTAAATTAAGTACATTAATTTAATTTGGTGTCTTCTTACCTGGTCATCTCAATCAATGGCAAATAATGGAGGAATGAGATCAGGAGGGATTGCAGACCGGACACGTTCGCGTAGCCACGTTGTTGAAGAGTTTGTGCCTTCTTCGGCTTGGACGGAGGACTCTGATAGCCATTATCTTCTTGTTGATCTTCCTGGTATCTCTACGCTAACATTTATAATAATGAAAATTTTTCATTCATTTTATGATGATCATGTTATTAGCTAATTATAGCTATCAATTAATTTAATGTCTGCTTATTTTTTTGAAACTAAGACTTAATTTCTGCTTTCCTGTTTCTTGGCTGGATTACAATAATACTTCATAATCACCCATAACTCCAAGAAAATATTAAATATGTCATTTGAATTACTTCTGAATGTAAATATTTCACTTTTATGCTGATTGTAAACATTTAGTGGTTGCAACACAAGACGGGCTATCCTTTGATGATTGAACACCCATGTTAATCAGGTTAAATACATATATATTAGTACAGATTTAAACTATGAACACTTGAAACATTTCTTAAAATCTCTATATAAGTTAGTGAGTCTCAGCTGATCATAATTCTTTTTGCAATTTTTATTTATAGATTTTAAAAAGGAGGAAGTGAATCTTCGAGTTGATTACTGTGGGCAGATAGTGGTGAGCGGAGAGAGGCTTGTGAACAACAACAGCAAAGTAATATATTTCGAGCAAACATTTAAGCTTCCAGAGAATTCAGATGCTGATACGATCACTAGAAAATTTGATGGTGAAATTCTGTATGTAACTGTTCCAAAGCAAGAAGAAACGTCCGAGGAGCCTGAATATCAAAACACCGCTACCGCTACCGCTATCAGTGATGTAAATCACAAATGGTAAGAAGAGAAGGGAAGCATGGATAATTACAGACTTCTTTCAAGGAAATATTGGCGACAGGAGGATGAGGCTACACCATTAGACAAGGCCTTCGAGATGATAAAGAAAAACAAGGGGATTTTGCTTACTGCCATTATAGCATTTTCTCTTGGGATAATAGTGACTCGCCATAAATTGGAATCTGGAGGAGAATAAGTGCATTACATATTTTTTTTCTTTTTTTATTTGCGTCTGCCTGGTTGTTCTTGATATATTTGTCAACAATAATCGGTATATATAATATATATACACCGCCAATCTTCTATTAATAAGTGTATGTTCTTTCCCCTGCAATAAATATTGCTTTAAGAATCTAGTTCTTGTAGCTAGTTCATTATTTTTTGTTTTTTTTCCTCCTAATATAAACTCATATAAACCTTTTATTGCTGCAAATATTGGGCTAACTAAGGATATAAAAAATATTGTGAAAAACATCTAATAATTTTTTTATGAATATTTTTATATAAGAGAGATTAGAAAGAATATAAGATTTAACATAGTTCATAAAAGTGTCTACATGCACAAAAATAAGGAGTTTTTATTTTTTAACTATGTTAAAATATGATTACATAGTATATATTTATAACAAACCCTAAACCACACAAGAAAACCTAGTTTCCCATTGAATTGTTTCACCTCGCTACGCTTCACTTTGACATTTATCTATGAGCCAAAACTACAACAATATCCACCTAGGTAAATATTCTCCCTTTTAAAGAAAAGAAAAGTATGGAAAAGTCCACTTGGAATAATAGGTTGCTAAATCTCTTATCTTGCATCTAGAGATATTAATTAAGTTCAAGCAATGCTTAAACTTGTCTATGATAATAAATTTTATCAACATGTGTGCTATATTTTTAAAAGTATAAATTTATCAAAACAATAGTTCACTAGAAAAAATCAATTCCATTATTCTATGAAATCTCACATCTATGTACTTGGTTCTTTGTTAAGTACATGACACTCTCACTGTTACAATAAAATTGAACTCCACCTTACTAAATACCCAACTCTTGACCAAACCAATAACTACATATAGGTCTTTTCACCAAAGTAAATCCATATATTCTAACTTAGTGGTAAATAATGCAACTAGAGACCAAACAATAGACTTCCAACAAATAAGCCCTTTATTAGAGTAAATACATAACTTGTGGTAGACTTCCTATCATCCAAATCTCATGTATAGTCTACATCTACATATCCTATGATTGAAAGATTACCTTGCTGTTTGCTAAACATGATACCATAGTTTGTAGTGCCTTTAAGTATTTAAAGATCCATTTGATTACATCCTAATGTTATCGTCCTAAATTTGATAGAAACTTGCTCACCACACTAATTATGTGTGTTAAATCTAGTCTTGTATAAACTATAACATACATTAAACACCCTATTGTGCATAAGAGACCTTTGACATATCTTTCACTTTAGTATATGTTTGTATGCATTGTGCAATAGATAATATAAAATGAGTCACTAAAGGTATATTCACTAGTTTTGTATTATCAAACACTTTCTCTGTATAACTATATTGAGATAACTATGATTTTTTGATAGTTCTATCTATATGAATCTTCATCCTAGGAATCTTTTTAAAAATTCTTTATGTCAAATTCTTTACTTAAGAAAGTCTCCAACTTATTTACCTCACTAATACTCTTTGTAGCAATTAGTATGTCATCCAATATAAGAGTCAGATTGCTTATATCATTGCCTTAGAGACTATTTTAGTCTATAAAGTGATTTTCTCAATTTATAAATGAAGTGTTCTTGTACAAGGTGATTAAACCCTTTCGACAATACAATGTAAATTCACTCCTTTAAAACACCATAGAGAAAAGCTATCTTGACCTATATATATGATCTAAATGCATATTAAAATATGCTATCAAGCTCAACACTACCTCGATTAAAGTATTTTTGACTATAAGGTGCTTGTTGTAAATTATTTATGGGTTTTATAAGTCAGTGGTATAAATATCCCTTTTGCACTTGATTTGAACAATGATTTTTGTGAATTAATTTGACCTAAGTTATGTTGTTATGCTTAACAATCATAATGAAATTTTAGTTTTAGTTTTAATGTGTTGTCTTGAATTGGTGTTTATACACATCGATTGGTAAGAGCTCCTGGAGTAACATCTACTGTCTTGGTTATTTCAAGATTAAAATCAAAACAAGATGTAATTAAGCTATGATAATACAATATATGATCAAGAATGAGTCAAATATAAGATGGAAATGTGATGTAGGTTTTGGTTACAAATAGAAACAATTTTGGAAATGACTAAACTTTATGAAAGATAGATATTTTAGAATACATATTTTGGTTAGGTTTAAGGCTAACCTAAAAACTAAAATGAAAAATGGTTAGGTATTCTAGCAACATGACCACATCAATACATCACTTTGAATATATAACAAGCACATAAAAAAATAATGGTACATAAAAACTTATCCATCACATGCATAATTATAATTTTTTCACATTAAAAATTGACTTGAAGCTTATCCACATAGTAAACAACATGTTTGAGTAGCTAAATTAAAAAAAAATCATGATATTTACGATATAACACATTTTTTTTATTATGTTCAAAATTAACATGAAATTCCATCATAGGTGATAAAACTAGTTGCATTTACTAAAGCGAGATAGATTTAGCTATTAGTACAAGATGACAACACTTTGAAAATTGATTTGATTTAAGGGGATACATCTCATTTATAAATAATAGAACAAAACTCTTAGTTTAAGAATAACATGAGGTTTTGATCAAGGGTGGAGCTATGAATTTTTCTTGCCCTAATCTATTAAACAAATATTTTTTTTTAAGATCAATTATTAACTCATGTACATGAATTTGTAAAGTTAACAGTAAAATTTTAATTCTAATATACTTTCTAAAATATTAAAAAATAAATTTTGAAAGTACATAAAATTAAAGTGAAAGTAAAAATAAACTCACTATTAAAGTTATATCTTTTGATGTTTCATGAAATAAAATTCATCTATAATCAAAATTGAATTGATATTGTAACAACCCTCAAATAGGATAAAATAGCAATATCAGGTCAATTGAAAAACAAAGTAATTAATTTTTTTTCCTCTCTTAGTTCCTCTTTTCATCAATTTATTCTTTATTGGATTAATGTTTTATAAGTTAGACTTTATAAGTTTACAAGATTATTCTTACTTTTTTTTCTTTGTATTTTTTTAATGTTTTTCCTTTATTTTTATCTCTTTCTCTATCATTTTTTTGTTTTTTTTTTCAATTTTGCTTCTACCCAAGGCAACATATAAAAGGAAGGAAGAGCTGATTTATTTTATTTTTAATGGAAAATAATTATTTTACCTTTAATGAGTCTTTTTTGCTTCTATTTGATGGTTTTTTTTGTTAGCATTATCAAGCTCCGTTCATTCTAAATTTTTAACCAGATTTTATTGAATATATTTTAAGATTCCTCGTAAAATTTCAGTTCAATCTGATAATTGGATTGAAAATTATGCCTAATAACATCAAACTGGTTAAATTGTGATTTTTCATTAAATTTTCTGAATTTCTCAACAAATTCTTAAATTTTAACCCAAGCTAAAGCATGATATTAGAAGGCTCCTTGTAAATTTTTAGAATTTCCTAATAAGTAGATCAAGAATTATAAATTTATTTTTACATAAAACTAGTTAATTTATGATTTTTTGCCTAGAGGGTTTACATATATCTTCAACAAGTTTTTGTTTATTGTAAATCATCATAAAATATACTAAGAGCTCCCATTTCATTTTATTATGAGACATATTTTTAAAATGCTTTATAACTGAAAATGCTTGATCTTTGGTGGTAATGAAAACATGCAAAGTTAAAATAAGATGAGTCAACCTCTTAATTAAATGATAGACATATTTTGAAAATGATAGACATATTTTGAAAGCTCTCATGATGAATCACATCAATCTAATAATACTCTAGTTGAGAACTCAAATAATATATCTCTTATTCATTAAAATCTTCAGGATAAAAATTATCAACAAGCTTGCAAATAACATCAATTTTAAATTAATTAAAATTATCCTTAGGTTCTAAAGTAGAGATAAGTATAAGAAGTTTATTATCTCATTATTGAGAATTCAACTTTTCTAATTGAATATCTATTGTCAAGTTAAATATATTATAATGATAGTATAAATAAACTATCATCAATTCTTGTTGTTAGAATGAATGACTTATAGTCTTTTATATGATGCATATTTACATAGTACGTCAATTTTATATTGTGTGCAAATAAATTTTACATGTGTAAGAAGAAAAACAAATCCAATATCTTTTAAAATTTAAAACAGTACTTTAGCAGTTGAGTTAAAAATGCGTTGAATGTGTAATGGATAGTACCATAAAATAAATAAAAAAAGAAAAACAAGGAGTAATCTAGGGGGTATGATTTTCCTGGACTTTGACTTTCTTAACTTAAAAAAAAATATAGATTTTAATTAAAAAATGAATTATTTGATAGATAATATTTTTCTTTAACTAATTTAGTTAAGTATAAACTTATTTAATATTAATAAAAAAAATATTAATAAAATTTTGATAAAGTCTATACCCCACCCAAGCCTTTAATATGGCTCCGCCTTTGATTTTGACAGTTTTAGTGGTGCTTTATGGTCGGGGTGGGCAAATTGATTTATGGAATGAAGATATTCTTGAAGTTACGAGCATTTTATGTTATCAAACATGCAATTGTCATGAAGAGAGGAGTCTCTCTCGGGGACCTAGGCCTTTGAAAGTACTGGGCTACTATCGATGCAATTTTGGGCTCCTGATGTTTATGAAGAATTCTTCATTTTGGATTCCTGATGTAAAGCCGATGTGTTCGTCGTGAGAGTTCTTTCAATATTTGCTTTAGTTTGTATCAAATCTTCCTGTATTTAATTATTTCTCAGGCAAGCTTGTATTTTCATCCTTTTTCTTTCTTTTTGGATTGCGGGTTTCTTTAACTAATTTTATTACCCTGTTGGTGTGGGTTTTGGCGTGTCCAAGAACTAGAAATAGAGAAAAAAAATTATAAAATTGATTATACTGAGAAAACCAATAAAAATTATAGCTAAAAAAACTAAATTGTAAAAAAAATCCTATTAAATTGATTAAAATTTTATAAAAAATAGTTGGTTCAGTTTTATAAACCTGAAATTAAAAAAAAACCGAATCGAACTAAACCAAATCCAAACAAAAAAATCAAGCTAAATTAGAAAAAAACAAAATCAAATCGAGCTAAATTAGAAAAACTGAGTCAAAATAGAGCCAAGCCAAAAAAATTAAGCTAAAACAGAGCTAAACTGAAAAAAAAAGCATTGAAAAAACCAAACCAAATAGGTTTGAACTAGTTTTTATTCTAAAAACTAAATTGAATTGAACCAAAATAGATCTGTTTGAATCAGTTTTAGTTTTTTTAAAATTTTATTTGTTTGGTTACATTTTTCTATAAAAATCAAACTTAAATAAAAATAATCACTTATATCGAAAATGTATTTTGCTATTGCCTCATGGGCCTAGTCTTGGGTGGCACCGACTTGCATTTTGTTGTTAGAATCTTTTGTTTTTTTGGTGTATTTAGAATTATAGTAATAGTGATGGTTTAAAATATTTTTCACTTATAAATATATTAAAATAATTTTTTTTAATTTAAAAAAATTAATTTTAATTTCATACATCAAAATAATTTAAAAATATAAAAAAATTATTTTAAATCAAAAAATCTAGATAATAATAATAATAATAATTCATAACAGAAATTGTAATTGTTTGTTAAACTTAATTCATAGCAAGTAAGATTTATGAAAGATTCTTATTTATCACCAATCAAATTATTAAAATCGCTAGGAAGACAAAACAAAACTCAATTAGCAATCTCCCTCTTCTTTTAGATGATATGAAAATAAAACAAAATTAATTAACTAGGAGACAGCATATATTAAACATTAATGGAAAAATTACAATGCATGTTTAGATGTGAATGTTTTGGTGGAGTTTTAGTGTTCAATCTCCTTGTTAAAGAAAAATCTCTCTCCATTCATTTTATCTCCATGATTAGCTAAATCCCCATAGCTTTCTAGAAGGATTACCCACAAGTTACGTAAATTATTGATTGTAATTACAAGCACCACTAACTTCTAACCAATTGGCATGAGAGGTCATTCGATGAAATTGGGATTGAAAACAATATACATAGACTAGGTCCTTAGGTTGAGAATAAATAACAAAATCTAGTGGATATTCTTAATTTTCGCTAAAACAAACGCTACATGTCTATGAATAGAAAATTGTCACTGTAATACCAAAATAGTGTGAGGATTAGGGTATAATTAGTCCAACATTTTTGGGATTTAAGAACATGGTTAAGGTTGTTCTGTGATTTTATTTATGAAACAGAAAAAAGCAAACAAATAAAACAAGTTCGTAATACATACGCTAAGAACCTAAGCAATTGTGATTTCAGGTTTGTCGTTTGATCTATTTTGTTCATTCGTTCATCCCTTTGAGTCATTAAGTTTTCTTTTTTCATTTTCTCACTGTTTTAATGTGTTGAATATAACTCCAAACTAATCCTTTTTTTTTTGTTATTGTAGTTACATCAAATTAAATATGGGAGAGAATGAAGGCGCTGAGAAAAAAGAGAAGCATGAAAAGGATAACGACGAGAAAGAAGAGAAGGGAGAGAAGAAAATCATAGACAGGAAGAAGAAAGACAAGGAAAGTAAAGATAAAAAGGATAAAGGAGATGGTGAGAAAGGGAAGAAGAACAAGAACCCTGAAGATAAGAAGGACCCTGCGAAGCTAAGGGCCAAGCTACAGAAGCTCGACGCCAAGATGGAGGCACTGTCCAAAAAAAGGGAGGATATGCTTAAACTTCTTCAAGAAGTTGAAATCAATGTCACACAAGCAAATGGAGAGGCCGTCTAGACATGCAGAACTAGCCATGTCTAAGACATAATATACATTACTGCTGATAATAATATTCTTCGTATAGAAATAATTAGTGTATGGATCACAAGTTGCACCGGTTATATCAATTCTTTCGTGATATGTAAAAATTATAATGAAGTACAACCATGAACATTGAATGCATCTTGAGAATGCATTTCACTTTGAAAACATGAACGCCAAGAAAATAAAATGAAATTGAACTGAAAAACTAATCCAAAAGCTTCTACGCTTTAAGAACATGCATGGCAAATCCAAATAATTTGCCTTCCTTTCTACGAGATCTTAAGGCCAAGCTACATAAATTACTCAAGTGATTTGCGTTGTTTATTTCTAAATTGTCCTTCCAAGTTAAACAAATAAAAGGCTTTCATTTGTAAATCATGTGATGAGTTATATTAATTTCACCTCAAAGTCTTGCTTGAATATTAATATCTATGAAACATAAAGAATATTCAATAATAAAATTATAGTAAGATAAAAGTTGTGGAATCGCATTACACGAGGCTTTTTTTTTCCTCATAGAAATTGATGTTTAAGTGGAATAAATATGCTTCAAAAAAATTTTGAGAAGTGATGTTATAACTCTTGTTGAATCAGATAAGTTAGTTTTATTTTAATTAGACTATAAAACAATAAGCAATAACAACAAATTGATCAAACAAAAAAATAATCATGATAAACTAAGAAAAAAACATTTTAATAAAAGAGAACAACGACATAGCTAAATTCTCAGTTCATTAAATAAGAAAGAACAAAATTAGGTAAAAAAAATAAGCTAAAAAATCAGCTTAAGTCAACTCGAGTTAATATTATTAAATAAAAAAGGATAAAATTGGATAAAAAGTGAGCTAAAAAATTGGCTTTAGTTAACTTGAATTAATATAAAAAACTTACAACCCCAATAATTAGAGCTTAGCTAACTCGAGTTATTCTGTTAAATCTATAACTTTAGTTATGAGTTCGAACTAACTCAATAAAAAATAAAACAAAAAAACCACTAAGCTTATTTTTTTAATAAAAAATATTAATTTGCATTAACTTTTTAAACTTGTGATCTAAATCAATAAATCAAAATAACTCTATCTGGAACAATAATAAAATACAATTCTCAGTCAATCAAATATTAAAGAATAAAATTAAAAAAATAATTTTAACTATATAAAAGGATTCAAAATAACAATTAAAAAAATAAGGATAAAATTAAAAAACAAATTTAATTAGATCTTTAATTGAAAAGTGAAAGTGAAATTGAAAAGAAAAATTAATTAAAAAATAGAAAAAATAAGGATTAATATTGAAATAAAAAATAAAAATAATTTTTTTATTAAAGGATGAAATTATAGATAAATAAATAAATAAAAGCAAAATAAACAGAAACAACTAACAATTTGGAAAATTTATAACTTCGAGATTAAGCTTTTGGACAGTGGCCCTTATTACTGAAGTAGAAAAAAGAAATATATTGGCAACCTCAGCTCAGTTTATAATGTGAACAATAAACGAATAAGATACAAATGTCACAATAAAAAGCACTTATCCAACTGTAGTATAAGTTGTGCCATCAAAAACATCGGCCTGGATTTGAGTGGCTGAGCTTGTAGATAGCATCACCTGCCTTGTCTGCCAGGGCACGGTATTGAATAGAAGCAGTATTGACGAAAACAGTGTCCTAAAAGTAAATAATTAGGATTAGTATGTCTCAGCTACCATTAGAGAGCCAAGAATTACCAGAGTCGGCAAACCTCCGCATAAATAAAGACAAAATCACCATTAATTTGTCGACAGCTAGAAAAACTGTGTGATCAAGGCAGAGCAAGACCAGATATGCTACAAAGCTATAGATATAAATCGTATGCATCGTACAGAAAATGGCCAGCCGCAGTTCATATTTCCAGCTGATCACCCGTAAAGAAAAAGCATCTTAATAAAATAAAAGGGAAAGGAAAAGAGAGGAAATAACAGTGTTCAGATAGGGGAATAAACAGACCTTCTTGGTCTCACAACGAACATCCATCTGCCACAATCTCAGAGACAGATGGCCAGCAAGATGGCTGCCAAGGAACCAAGAAGGCAATGACATCCAGCATCAAGTTCTTCCTCGAACTAACCATTTAGGTGGTGGTCAAGTGATAAGGATTTAAGATCAAAGGGTTTGTTCCCTCTGTGATCTCAGGTTCGAATCCTTGATTGCTCATATGATAGCCACTGGAGACTTACATGGTCGTTAATTTCAGGGCCCGTGGGATTAGTCGTGATGCGCGAAAGCTGACTCGACACTCACGTTAATCTAAAAAAAAATTCTTTCTCGAACTTTCCAAATTAATGTCTCCTTAATAGCTACTGTGGGCTGATCAACTTGTACGCAACAAAACAGATTACCCATCTTCGATGCATTCAAAGACATCCAGAAAGAATGCACAAGTCATGAGCCAAAAGGGAGGAAAACAAAGATACACGAGATTTAGGCGAGGTATGATTACAAAAAATGAGACTGCAAAGATGATGGCAGTCCGTAACAGTGCATCATTATTGTAAAGATGAAAATCATGTACAGGAAGTGGAGAACATTTAAGAAAAAAGCCGTAAAATAAGCAAAAACTGCAAAGTTGACGGCAGTCCGTCACATTCGTGCTTGGATTTGCTGGTTCGAGAGAGCCTCAATAATACCACGTTGAGTTGCTTCCCAAATGTACCATGTTTATTACAACCTTGAACATATATATTTTTATTTTATTTTCTATTTGATAAAAATTTAAATATTTGTAAGATATTATTCTCTTTACTTATTCATTTACTCAAGATACCTATTTGTCAGTGCTGAATTATATGATTTGTCAGTGCTGAATTATATGATGATCATTTGCACGCGCATACATACATATATATATATATATACATATATATATATATCAAAAAAATATTTGATTAAAATTATAGTAATTTTTTCAAAAGATTTCAAACTTGATACTATTTTTTTTTTTACAAAATACTTCTGAAAAATTCTTTATTGTTAACAATTCAAAATTAAATATTATAAGCAAAAAGCAAAACTCAAGTCTCTGTTTTCAACAAATATATTTTTTATTATTATAGAAAATATTAATCATACTATCATTCTTAGTACTCCATTCATCGATATAATCATTTCATATCAAGCACGTTATGATTAGATTACCTCCAAAATTAATAGTATCAAACTTCTTTTCACATTCTTCAAAAAATCTAAGACTAGAAATTTGAATTTGATTAAAGTATGCTTCATACATACAAATCATATTAATCCATTAATTCAAGGAAAACAATTCCATCTATATGATTTACAAAATCATGTTTTTTTTTGTCGCATTAACAAACAATTACAAAACTTTGATTTACAAAAAAACATCACTAATTTACAAAGTAAGATTGAATAACAGATTTCTTCAAACTTACCTAATACTTTCTAGAACAGAAAATAACACATTGTTAATCTTTCATATAAAGATACTTTTTCAAGAAAAAATATATACCTATAAAAGTAAGACCTATACAAATAAATGCTAATTTAGAATAGTATTGCAGACTTGAAATTTTCAATTTTGAGTCTAAAGGTCTTATCCATAAGTCTTGATCACCATGGTCATGTACAACCTTTTATGTAAATAAAAACTTTGAAATTGAAAGAGGCACATCTAAAACTTGTAATCAATTACTAACCTTTAAATTCTATTTTTAAAATGGATTAGATATCCAATCCCCAACAAAAAAATATTTATTATAAAAATTATATTCTGTATTCATATTTTCTAAATTTGATATGAAATTTAGATTTTGACAAATCTAGATTGATTATAATGATAGATACAAAACTATTTTTACAGTTACTTTTTGGGCAATACAAATGGAATGTCATTCCTTTTGGCTTAAAAAATACACCATCTAAATTTTAACGCATCATGAATGACATCTTCAATGCACATTCAAGATTCTGCATTGACGATGTACTTATTTTTTTCTCATTCCATAGATCAATATTTCAAACATTTGCATATATTCTTTCATACTAGAAAATAAAATGGTTAAGTTGTTTCTAAAACAAAAATTTCTCTATTTCAAACCCTATCAATTTTCTAGCCTATTATATCTGCCAAGTTACTGTAACACCGATAGAGAGATTTTTAACCTTTACAAAAAAAATTTCCTAATAAGATTACAAATAAAACCCAATTGCAAAGGTTTTTAAGTAGTCTTAATTATATTTTAGACCATTATCTCAACATTAGTCGTTTTGTCAAACCTTTACATAACAGGTTAAAAACCAACTTCATTTCTTGGTCTGACATCCATATCAATCTCATCAAACAAATTAAAAAATGGGTTAAAACCATTCATCTTCTCTATTTAGCTAACCTGTTAGCTTTTAGGATCGTTGAGATTGATGCTTCTGACCTAGGATATAGTGAGATTCTTAAACAAGTACAAGATAACAAAGAACAAAAACTCCAGTATACATCCGCCCATTAGAATAAATATCAAAAAAATTACTCCATTATTAAAAAAAGAGATTATTTCAATTGTTCTTTGCATTACAAAATTTCAAAGCAATTTATTAAATTAAAAATTTCTTTTACATGTTGATTGCAAATCTACAAAGGATGTTTTATAAAAAGATATCCAAAATCTTGCTTCAAAATAGATTTTAATCAATGGCAAGCTACTTTAAGTTTTTATTTATTTATTTTGGCATTACCTACATTAAAGGAGATTCAAATTTGATCCCTGATTTCCTAAGCCATGAATTCCTTCAAAATAGATCTTGATGCCTCCTAAAGAAAAATCCAAAGATAAGGGGAAAGCTCTCCAAACCCAACTAACAAAACCAAAAAGCCACCTTATGAGTCTCAATATAAGCATAAAATTGTTTGTGAATATCATTTCTTTGTTGGAGAAAGTTTTGAAAAAACCAAGATTATTTTTCAGAATAATGGTCTCCATAAAAATCTCTTTTGAAAAGAGTTTTATTTATAACAAAATGCTTATCTAAAGTCAAAACAGTCAGATTGATTTGGAAAGAAAAATTTCTTGTAGGCTTACTAATTCTTTTAGAAGAAAAGGTTTGAAACAAAATCAAAGATACTTTTACAATATAAATCATTCCATATGTCCAATTTACATATAGTGAACTTGTAAGTTTCACCTAGAAAGAAGGACTTAAGATCTACTAGGATCTCAAACTGTAAAAATACTTAAAATGAAAAATGAAACATACTAGGCAAGAACTTGGTAGTTTTTATTACCAATTTAACCTTTTCACTAAAAAAACCATCTTGCCTTGGTAACTATCAAAAACTTAAAAACTATTCAAGTCAAAAACCTCCTTAAAAACAATTAGTCTATAAATAACAAAAACAGTTTTACTCCAAACCAGAATAAACCTATTACAAAAAGCCCTATAAGAATTTTACCAAATCCTGTAAGCCTTTCTAGTCAAAATCCAAACCAAAATTTGACCCCAAAAATATTACTTGTTACAATTGTAACCAGATAAGGACATACATCCCATTTCTGCGAAGTCAATACCAAACTCTATGAGCTCCAAATATATAAAGAAATCATCAATCAAATTCAAAACTTATACATTGAAGCCACCGACATTAACTCATCTCCTATAAATACTTTTGAAGAAGAATTTTAAATTCATGAAATAATAATTATCAATACTACTTTAGATATCTTTACAAATTCCAAACAAATTAACATCATAAACCAACACTAAGAATTCATTCTTGAGACTACCAAAAGACTTGATGATCATCAACTCTAAAACCTATCTAGATAAATTGTTGAAAGATTTTAACCAACCAGAGCACTCTCTATCTAACCTTCCAAACTGCTCAATATTACCTTACACCAGCACCAATACCTATGACCTTATAAAAGCTTTTAATAAAAAAAAATTCAAAACCACAATCACAATCTAAAAATTAAATTATAAGAGTAAAACCTTCAAAATCGAGTTATAAACCCTAAAACAAGTCTAACAAAAGGACTTTGTCATACTATAACATCTTCTACCTAAAATTTAAAGTTGGTTTGACATTGAGTTTAAACTTAACCATATCCTTTAAAGATAAAAATATCTTACAAAGTATGCTACTACAAATAAAGACCTATAATTATGATATGTTGGAAGGATCAATCCTTATTGCTCTTATATTCAAAATCCACTACAAAGCCATATTCTCAACCTTTGCTAGTAAACACAAATTTCAATCCTAAAAAGGAGAAACACTCTATAAATATATTTATCCTCCTCAAATACTATTATCTTAAAAGCAATCTAATGAAAAGATAAATTCCTTCCAAAAAATTTAATCCTTGAAGGAGCAGCACGACTATAATTACATCAATCACCTCAACCCAATGTCCAAATCAAGAACATTACCTTGTACACAGATGTCAAAGTTAAATTGTCTTTCTATCAAATACTCTACAAGTTTTAGATTCTTAAAAAACTCTTCTTCTTCTAGTATAATAAATCTAGGAAGAATTTTCAAAATCCTTTCTATTATTAATATCTCTTATCACGCAAATTCCCTTAGAAAATCTATATTTAATATCCCTTCTACTAGTTTTTAAAATGCAGATTATACTATAAATATACCAAAACCTGTTTATACAAACATTGAGCAACCATCTCCTCCAATATCATCAATTTACATTCTTGTAATATTTATATTTCTACACATTTAAGCATGTTATATGTTTAATCAAGGATCATAACATTATTGGTCTTGCTTTGTTTATTCACATTAGAAATTTGTTTTCTTATCTCAAACTTAGTATATCGATTGGAAACCTATGACCCAATTTAAAGATCATTCTTACGTATAACAATGCCATATAATGTCCTTACTTATTCTGGTATCAGAGCCTATTAGGATTTAGGTAGGAATAGTAATGTAAGTTACAAAAACTCTAGTAAGATAAGAAACTATTAGTAAATAAGTGAATGTTATTGAATGGTGTAAGTCCCATTAGCAATTTAGGGCAATAAATCCATATAACCATTAGCAATTTAGGGTAATAAATCCATATAACTTGTAGCCTGTTTTTTAGTTTATGTTTTCAATTTATGGATTTTGTTTTCTACAAGACTAATTTTATTTTAACTTCCTCTACTTTTGAAAGTATAAGGATTGTACAAAGTGAAGAGATAATAATTAAGGATTTTACAAAAGGCATTGATGATTGAAAAATTCTAAAGATGTCTCAAACACAGATTTATTAAAAATTCAAATATAAAATTTTCAAAACAGATTTTTACAATCAAAATTGAAGAAAGAGATATTCAGCTTACAAACCTATTTGAAACCATCCAATCCTCTACAAAAAATCCTTACAAATATATATATATATATAACGATTAAATCCATTTCTTCTTCTTCTTCTTCTTCTTCTTCTTCTTCTTCTGTCTTGTTTCTTGGTTGGAAAATAATTTTTTAAGTAGTTTCTATGAAAGGTGGATTCCTAAAAAATAAATTATTTTTCTTATGTTTGATAGTGTAATAGAAAATAAGCTCAAAAATATTTTTCACTGTTTGTTTATGTTATGAAAAATAAGTTGAAAATTAATCTATTAATGTTTTAATTTTTTTAAAATTTATTAAAAGAATAAAAATCAAATCTAACATATGAAAAAGTTGAAGGAGGCAGAAATTGTTTTAAAAATTAATTTTATAAATTATTTCAAATAAAATAAATAACAATTTGAAGAACGAGTAACAAATCTGATAAATAAAAAAAATAAAAAGAGAATGAAATTTTAAACAAAATATGGTTTAATAAATTATTTCAAATAAATTAAATAGTAATCAGAAAAATAAGAACCTAATCTAATAGATAAAAAAAGTTAAAAGATGATGAAGTTGAAGGAAAAAATTTTAATTTTTTAAATCTAATAAAAATGGGACCATGATATATACAAAAAATTCAATTAAGAAAAATATAAAAGAAAAAAATAAAAATTAAAAGAATGAGGATTAATATTGATATAAAAATCAAATTATATCAAATTTTAAAGGATGAAATTAAAAAAAAAATCAAAAAATATATAAAAATAAAAAAATTAATAATTAAATTTAATATAATCAATAAATAACATAATATTTTTGAACTTCTTGAAATTTCTAAAAAGTGTATCATGTTTAAAATAAAAAAATATTTTTTAAAATAAAAAGAAAAAATTTTATTTAACTATTTTTTATTAATGAAATTTTTAATAATAAATAAATATAATACATTTTATAAAATAATTTTATAAAACCATTTTTAATAAAATAAACGGTATTAGTTTACCCAAGAAATAAGTGACTTGAGTTGGTTTCTTTGAGATTTCACCTAAACCTACCAGGAGCAAATATGATAAAAAAAAAAAAAATTGTCATGTTTCTAGGTTTTTCATTTTTTTTCTTTATTTTTAAATATTTTAAAGTTTCCTATTTGTTGGGATTAACATGTCGTGTGAGTTGGATATACCGAATAATCTGTTAAATAATAATCTATGAATTGTTAATAAAGCGTACCTCATGTAGCATTAGTGTCTCACATTCTTTTTATTCAAAGTATCCATTTTCAAATATTATTTTTTTAATAAATAAGAACTACAGCAATAATCCACGGAAGGCGTAGATGATTGGCTCGTTCTAATGATAAAATGCAAATTCCAAGATAAAGATATCGTTGATTCGATTGGTTGATAACGAAGATTACATGGAAGATTATCCAGCGTAGCGACTGCATCATCATCAACTGAGAAACCAGTCTCACTCGAACCCTCTGCTGCTCTGCTTAGAATAACCGGAGAGTTTATTGCTGACCATCAATGGCGGTGAGGGCACCACTAATAACTTCTGCTGCTTATCTTCGAGGAACAAATCGCCCCCATTTCCTCACCTCCAAGTCCCGCTTTGGCCTCCAATCACCAACCAAACAGCTTGCTCTTACAATCGTTGCCATGGCTCCCCAAAAGAAGGTAACTGGCCAATTCAATTCTTTACCTGGAAACCCTTTACAGTTGCTGCCCCTTGGTTCATTACTTACAAATTCTGTCTCTCTCTCATTACTCACAACTAAAGCAATGCTACATACATATAGGTTAACAAGTATGACGGGAACTGGAAGAAACAATGGTACGGTGCAGGGATCTTTTACGAAGACAGCGAAGAAGTCGAATTTGACGTATTCAAAAAGCTTGAGAAACGTAAAGTCCTTAGCAACGTAGAAAAAGCAGGACTCCTATCTAAAGCCGAGGAGTTGGGATTCACTTTATCGTCGATAGAGAAGTTGGGTGTGTTTTCGAAAGCTGAGCAGCTGGGCTTGCTGAGTCTGTTGGAGAAAACTGCAAGTGTTTCGCCGTCTACATTGGCTTCTGCTGCGCTGCCTATACTGGTGGCGGCAGTGATGACTATTGTCGTTATACCTGATGACTCGGCAGGGCTGGTGGCCGCTCAGGCTGTGTTGGCAGGGGCCCTTGGGGTTGGTGCTGCCGGCTTGCTGGTCGGGTCTTTTGTTCTTGGTGGTTTACAAGAAGCTGATTGAGTTTTCGGTTTTGTTGTTTAATCTCACCTCCTTTTTTTTATCGATCTAGGTTAATATCATCTTTCATCTGTTTTCCTTTTTTATTTTTTCTCTGTATATATATGCTTATTAAAAGTGCTTGGATTATAGATATCATCAAAACTAGCCCAATACTGCCTCTGCTACTGGGAATTTTTTTGTTTTTTTAGAATTTCTACTGCTAATTCTAATGAAGGGTCACTGGTTCTTGGAAAGTTGGAGGGGATCTCGGAAACCGAGAGCTTTTCCTCTCCAAAGGTATGACCTCTCTCCATGTCCTTCCTATTGTTCAGATTTTGTTACGAGTTAATTAATATGTCAAAATTTGGATTTGGCCTCCACATTAATGTGAAGATTGCTGTCGTAGCTCTATTTTGCTACCGATTACATTTTCTACACATGGATTGATAGTGCAGATGTGTCTTTGAAATTTTACTTTAAATGGTGCCTTATCAGGAACGCACACACAATGTTTGATATTTTGCTTCAGTGAAAAGCTAGTGTACTGAACGTAATCTTTCTTTGCTTGGTTCTTACTTTGCTTCATGAAAAGCCAGTGTACTGAATGTGATCTTCCTTTATTTTGTTACTTAAGATTTCAATATATAAGTTATATTATTGTTTAATACATTTTCTCAAGTAGAAAATTTTTGAATTTAAAACTTGCAAGGCCTGCATTATCTTATAATATTAATTCAATTTTAGGTCCTATTTTGCTTCAATGAGAAGCCAGTGTACTGAATGTAAGCTTTCTTTACTTGGTTTTATTAAAAAAATATTTTAACTCAAAAATTTAAATTGTTAGATAAAATTTTATAGGACTTGAAACTTGTTTAAATCTATATTATCTTGTGCTATTAATTAAAAGAAAAAAAATAATAGGATTTAAATTCATGATCGTTTGATTATGAAGGTTATGATATCATATTAAAAAATTATTTCAACTTAAAAATTTAAATTATTGGATAATATTTTAATATATAATTTATTTTAGTCTCTAACAGGTTTCTGTTTTGCTTCAATGAAAAGCTAGAGTACTGAATATAAGCTTTCTATACTTGGTTCCTATTTCTTACTGCTTTCATTTTGTATTTGCAGGTATAGGGTGATTTTGCGGGAATAACAGGAAAAATAGCAGGAAAACAAGTGTATTTTGAATATGATATCATTTTTCTATTTTTCTATATACATAAAAGTACCATAATTTGAATACGTTTTCAGTTTTCTACTTCATAAAAATGTTAAGCAACTTTGTAAAATGAACGAGTTCTCTGGTTTTTCATTAGAAAATGGAAACTGGAATTGGAGTAGAAAATTGGTTGGAAAACGAAAAACCTTTTCCATCACTAAACAGGCTTAGTAAAATTGAGTAGATATGGATGGAGCCTATTGAATGATCATTGTTACCAGTTTGCTGGCGATTGATAAGCCTCTGGTTAAAGATTTGGAAGCTAGGGCGTTACTTCCTCCAGTTGAAGCTGCTCCTTCATCACTTTTCTGCTCAACAAAGGAAACTAAAGTGGTTCCCAAAAGTTTATCAGATCTCTAGCCACCGTAGTCTAGTTCTTTTGCTGCAGATGGATTGTTCTTTCCATAGCTCGTGACTTCTAACTCTTATTTCTTTTGTGCTCTTGCAACTTTTTGGTGCTCCAACCATATGTTATCTTGTCTACGAAGTCTTGAATCCCGCTATCAGACTACAGCTGAATCATTATGGATATGATCTCATGAAATGAAGGATATGGCTCCTGAAGAGTTTCTATGAAGAATTGTTATGCTTTTGCCACCTTTTTGTTCACGTCATCAAGCTTAGTTTTGTTGGGATACTGCATCTTCTTGGTCACCTGCCTGACTTTGCCAAGGTTGGTTTGGAATGTGACCATTGCTCCTTTCTTTGAACTCATCATTCAACGCAAAACAAGATTCAATTTTTTGAAAAGCGCTGGCGCTAAACACTCAAAGGCGATTTGTGCTCCTCAAGGTATGCTGTTTTGTCCCCATGTCATGGAAATTTTTATATGGTTGTTGATTATTAGGACAATTGGGTAGATTAAGGAGATGTTTTAATATAGAAAAGAAAGACGGAAAAGCGCAGATTTTACAAATCTCAATACTGCCAATTCCAATAGGTATCAAATGTCTAAGCTTAATTAGCAGGTTCTGCTTCATTAATTTGGCACAACAACTATTTGTTTTAGAAATTGTGTATGATTTTGGGTTAGAAAGAGTTTACATTTAACTCCCGCTAACCTTGTTGGCAATTATTTTTCTTGGGAGGGCGCCAAAGTTTAGGGGGTCAACAGTAAGTAATTGTTAAATGTCAACTTACTGGAGGGTTGATGAAAAAATTGTTCAGAAGGGAAATCAATCACCAGTAAAAAAAACCAACCGTCATCGATCAAGAAATTTAAAATTTAATCAATCAATTATTGACTAGTAAAATCAACCATAAGGTAGTTGAGATCAATGATTAACCATTGATTAAGAAATTTAGAATTCATTCATTCAATCAATCAAGTCCCATAAAAAATAAAAGTTTTAGTAGGTTAACCAATGAATACTCTAAATTGATATAAACACATATAAGTGCAAGAATAATAATTGCAATTAAGGAGTACAAATTATACTAAGATTTAATCTAGATTATGTAATCATTATATGTTATAACAATTTATATAGGATTAAGAATTCAATTTTGTAGAATTATATCTATATAGCATTATAAATAATCCATACAGTAGCGAAAAATGATGGTTAGTCCTATATTATAGATTTTGTTTATACAATTTACCATCTGCAATTTATTTTTCTCCTTACTTTTCTTTGTAACCTTTGCAACTTTATTTGTTTTTATTGTTTTGCCACACTTTTATTGGTTTGGTTTAGCTTTATTACAAATTTATTAAAATCAAGCATGATTCATCATATTCCATTTGATTGATGTGTGAGGATGCTATTTATCTTTACTCCAGATTTAATTTCTAATTGTAGTTTCTCCTTGTTAAAAAGAAAAAATTTTCATATTTGATCTATAAATCATCTCATTGATAAATAAATTGACATGTATGATAAGACTTGTTTATCTTATCAAATAACTACACCAAATGCTAACAAATTAGCATCACTTATTTGTAACACAATAACAAATTAGTCATTATTCTACTCGAAACAAATAAGTGAAAACATTGTTAACATGACCTATGAACAATCAATACGAGAAACTAATAAAATAGAGTCTCATCTACAACATAAGTTGTAGTTGCCATGGCACCTCCAAACTTCAAAACGTTTTTTGAGACCCATATATTATTTATTTTATTTTTCATTCTTTTACACCCCTAAAATTTTTAAATTAGCTCATCTAAAGAAACAAATTCTTTAAATTTTTTTAAAAATATAATAGGCAATAGGTAGCCCTACCCATTACAATAGCTAGGTTTAAAAGTACATGTATTTAGAGACCATGATGAAAGCCATGGCTAAAAAAATTAAGGTAATTTTATTGAATTTTTGAAACTCTAGAAAATCATAATGCATCTAGTTAAAATGTTAAATATACTTTTTCTAGAATTCAAAATGAAATTTTGAGTATCTTTACTAGTAATGTAAAAAAAGTGATTCACAATGAGGTTAGAGATTTAAAGTTTTCTATCATCGTTAATAAGCTAGAAATGAAGCAAAAAGAGGAAAAAATGTTAGTTATCTTATGGTTTTTGACCAAAAAATCTTCTCTATGAGCATTTTTTCTCTGTTGTGTATAATTAACTAATTTGTTGTAACTAACTCTTGGTACTACCTTTAGAGAAGTAAAACTTGGCTTGTTATAACTTAGACTTATATTATTAATATTTTGTTAGTTCATGTAAAAGAAACGATGAATTACAACTTGCTCGAGTAATTGAAACTAGCAACAAGATTGCTCAAGATAAAATAGAGATAAGAAAAGAAATAAACCAAGTTTGTACCTTACAATAACCTAGTGATACTCGATGGGGTTTTTATTCTTAATTAATTTATAGCTTATTAAGGATGTGTAGTTTAACTTATAAAGTTATCAGTAATGTATTTAAAGATGGACTAAATTATTCTCACTCATGTGATGTTGAAACAACTTATTTGATCTTAATAGCTTTTGAGTTTATTTTCATATTATATATGATAAAACAAATTATAGAAATTACTAATGTTTTATGCCAAGCTTTGCAACAATATTAGCAAGATTTTATCAATTCCATGATTTTGATATAACTATATAATCATTGATTTAAAGTTAGGAGATAATTGATGAGAACCTTTACTTTAGAGTATTAAATCATTTTATATACCAAAGAAAATTAATGTTCCTGATTTGAAAGCATAATATAATACAAGAGCTTATGGTACGTTTCATCATTAAAATAAAATACTCATAACTATTGATCATCATTGCAAAGTTAATATATTTATAGTTGTAATTGGTTTTCAATTATAAGAGTTAGATAGCATATTTTGTTATCAAATAATTGAGCTTTTTATTTTAACTTTAACATTATATCTTTGAGATTCTTATAACTTATTCAATGTTGATTTGAGTGAGTAAGAAAAACTTCATTCAAGATTTTAACTAATATGTTATAATTAACTCTTCAACTACCTCTGCAAAAATAAAACTTGTCCTATTATAACTTAGACTTATATTATTAATATTTTTATTAGTTCATGTAAAAAAAACCATGAGTTACAACTTTCTTGAATAATTGAAACTAGCAACAAGATTGATCAAGATAAAATAGAGACAAGAAAAGAAGTAAACCAAGTTTGTACCTTTCAATAACCTGGTAATGCTCAATAGGGTTTTTATTTTTAATTAATTTACAACTTATTAAGGATGTTTAGTTTAACTTGTAAAGCTATTAGTAATGTCTCTAAAAATAAACTAAATTATTCTCAATTATGTGATGTTGAAACAACTTATTTGATATTAATATCTTCTAAGATTATTTTCATATTATATATGATGAAACAAATTATAGAAATTACTGATATTTTATGCCAAGCTTTGCAACAAAAAGAGCAAGACTTTATGAATTCCATGATTTTGATATCAACAATATAATATTGATTTAAAGTTATGAGATGATCAATGAGAACCTTTATTTTAAAGTACTAAATTTTTTTGTGTACAAAAAAAGTTGATATTTCTGATTTAAAAGCATAATATAATACAAGATTTTATATTAGGTTTCATAATTAAAATGAAGTGCTTGTAACTATTGATCATCATTTCAATGTTGATATATTTATAATTGCAATTGGTTTTCAATAATAAGAGTTAGATAGCATATTTCATGATAAAATAATTGAGCTTTTTATTTTAAGTTTAACACTATGTCCTCAAGATTCTTATAACTTATTCAATGTTGATGATGAAAGCAATTTGGCTAAAAGATTTTATCCTAAAGATTTTAGTAAGAAAAACTTCATTTAAGGTTTCAATTGTAATCTTATGAATTTGATGTACCAAAACAAATGTTTCATAAATTTATTACTTTTTTGAGCTTTTTAAAGCAATGGTAACTTTTAAAAAATAAAAAAAAATCTTTCATTTAATTGATAAATTAATTTAACAAAGCTTAACTTTTTTTTGTATCTACAACAACTACAAAATAAGCTTTCTCTATAATAAAGTTGGTAAAAACAATGTATTATAGCAAAACAAATGATGATTTTATTACAACAATGTAGTAATATACATCAAAAAAGAGATTGCTATAAACTTCACAATAGATATGATTATGAATGAGTTTTACTTAATAAAAAATCATTAAGAATAACTTAGTTAAAAGTTCTTTTACCTATTTCTTTCTCTTTTTTATGTTTATATGAAGCATCTTTGACTTTCAGTAATTTATTGAAATGTAATAGAATACTACATGTAAGAAAATTAAGAATTTCTTATTATTATAATTATTGAGTTTATTAAAATGATTTTTTATTTTGTTTTTCATTTGTATCATATATCATGGCCTATCCTATGACCATGAATAATTTGACAGCTAATCACCAATTTAAGGATCAACAAACAACCCCAACAAGATGTACCATGTGATAGCTTTTCATCATCTAACTCACCTTAACATCAAAAACCTGCAAATGGATAGAGTCATGGTATTCTTATATATTTATATATTTTTATAATCATTCACAATATCATTGTCTTTATCAATATCTAAATGATAAAATGGTATTCTTTCACCTTCAGTATAATAGCATTCATGTCCCTTTCTAGGGATTGATGGTGTGGTAAGAACTAATATGGAAAAACTCCAGTCAACTATAAACAATTCTTTCTAAAAGATTTGTCTTTGTATCTGTAAACAAACCTATCTAATGCTAATTTTAAAGTCATTTACATGGATATGAAAAACATAGCAAATAAGACTTACTATAATAGCATTTTGATAGTTAATAGTATCGTATAAGCCAAGGTTGATCAACTTAATTAGATTCAAAATGAGTTAAAACAAACTTAATCTCGTACATAAGTGCTTATATGGGCAAATGCCAAGGTATGTTCTAACAACATATGCTTTAATAAAGATGTAAGAAAGTTATCAACTATATTTGGATATCACATGTTTGTGCAACAAACATAATTGTAACCCTAACAATAATAGAATATGATAACATATAAGATACCATCTTTACAAGCCACCCCAAGCCAATTACATGACCCAACAACCTTAATTATATATAACTCAACCTATTCTTGGACAATACAATACTATTTAGGCTCTCTTTTAACGAGCAAGTGTCAATCCTCCTATACCTCAATAACCCAATAACTCATTGTTGAACAACAAGTAAATAAATGATTGATAGAATTAAGCTATCATAACACTTATAGAATAAAGAGTTAGATATTAGACATATATACCATTGTTTATACTCTAAATAAGTTGATTAACTTCATCTAATTTTTAAAGGAATCAAAATTATTGATTTCAAGTAGTTTTGTAGAAAAGACAATAAGCCAACAACGGAACATATCTCCAAACTCATATATCATTATAGTGATAATGTTGCTAATTCTTTTATAACACTACTATTTTTTTTTATTTCTCTTTTAACCAAAACTTCCTTCCACTGATTCTTTATATTTCAACCTAATTTAATCAATACTTAAAAGGGAATAGAACTTGTTTTCATAAGTAGTTTTACAAAATAAAACTAGAGATAACACTGACTGATTTAACTAAAATAGTTCAAGACCTATGAGAATCCATAGATTGCTATACACTTCATTTTAGGACTCAAAATCTAATATACTACAACTACAATAAAAAATGAGTGCATTAAGTAAATTTTAGAGGCTTATATTTTTTAATCTTTATATTTTCATGAAAAAAAAATAATTTTTCTCACATTTTAGTTCTTTAACATTTAGAGTGGTGAGAGAGATTATGACCAGTCATATTCTAGCCATAAAAAAAAAATTAATCATATAGTAAATAGGTTCATCTTGAAGAGAAGAGTTCGATGAAAGTGATTTGGTTATTTAATCATTTTTGAAAAAGTAGATAAGAATCTAAAAAATTTATTTTAATTAATTTGATTTTGTGTTTTTAGACTAAATAGAGTGTGTTATAGGATTGGAAATTAGGTTATTGAGGTTCTTATAATTGTTTTGGTATTTCTATATGAAATTAGTTGAAACTTGGGTTTTTAAAGTTTGGAAACCTAAACTCTAATTTTTTTAATCACAATAGGTAAATAAATGTTTATAGTGAACAAAACATCTATTAACTAAATTGATGATTTGTTGTTCACTCTTTTTTAAAAAACCAAGTGTGCAAGCTTATCCTTCTTGGCTTATATGATTATAGGTTTGGCTCTCCTAGCTCTTCATATTTATATAGACAAATCATCCATAAGTTAACCAAGTAAAAGTAGTAATTACACACTACCAAACATGGAAGGAAGACAAAAATCTATCAATTATAAGATTAATAATATTTAAAAAGAGTCTAAAATGAGGCAACCATATTATTCGATAGTTTCACTCATTTTTAACTAGTGTTTTGCCTATATTTTATATATAAAATCACTTGATATTCTTTGTTTTATATTTTGAAAGTACTGTTGGATGAAAAATGCAAAAAAAATAAATAAATGAAAGGTAATTGGTATATTTGACTTTAATCGATGTTTTGTGTAAATCGTAAGCTCTAAAGGTTGAAATAAAGTCGATGTTTTGTGTAAAGCGTATGCTTTTAAAGGTTGAAATAAAGTGATTTTAGTGACATTAAAAAACTAACATCCATATCTTTTTAGAAATCTAAGGTAAGAAAATAAAATAAAAAAGAGCATGGAAATTGCAACCTTTAAAGTCAAATCTTGCAATCTACCAATGTTGACCTTTGATCATTCCTACTTAAATATCTTGAGCTAAAGAAATCCATTTGATACAAACTCAATTGTTTTAGATTTATGACTCAAAGACATATCTACGTACCAAATTTCAGCAAAAAAGAATCTCTTACGAGGGAGATATGATTTTGCTAAGATGATAAATAAATTCTATCAATAAATAGGTTTTGTGAAGAAACAAGTCCAAATTATATCCCAAAGCATCCAAACCAACATCGAAGTTTTTATTTCAGCAATTTAACTCCTTTAAGTCAAAGCTTGAAGATTTCATGTAAAGCTATTTCTCTTTTTTGAAAAATAATTATTGAAGTACTTAAATATAAACTTTTTACTTAAAGGTGAACTATTTTATAAAATATAGACTAGAATTTTCTAGAAATAAAAAGAATAAGAGAAGAGAAGGAGGGCAGGCAACCAAGATAGAAAAATGCCCCCTTCTTTTAAGAAACCTGAAATCATGTATTCCTCCTCCTTTTTTATTAGTTGTTCAATAAACATGTAAAGCTAAACTCTTTTTCTTAGTTGTAAGGATATAGAAACCTTCAAATTTCCTATGATGAATGAATATATTTATTCTCCTATGCTTTCCTATGATTTTTTATTTTAATTGCTAGAGCAAACTCTAAGTTATTATTGTGAACAATCTATTATTATGTTTGTTATCAAAACTGGAGTTATGACATATAAACTTATGAAGCAATTAAGATTAATAATTATGGCAGATCTAGATTAGTAATCTTAAGGAGAACATTTGATTGATCAAATCAAATATGGACTTCAAACATTTATGATGTCTAAATTAATCAACTCATCTGGTTCTTAAGGCTATCATTAAATTACATTACTAGTGCGGACACTGTAGTTGTTTGATAATTAGGATTAGTTATACAACTAATTTGTTAACTAATCAATATAAAAAAGATAGATATTTAGAATATAAATTGATGTTTCGTTTCTATAATCAGTTCTGATTTTTGTAGGTGCATATTTACTTGAGACCATAGTTTGTTCTTTTCATAATTTTCTAATTTTATTTAATTTTTCTTGATGGTTTTGTGTTTCTTTTGCTTTAGCCTAGATAACATTCAAACCTTGCTTGCTTTATATTATGTTGTATGTTGTGTTTTAAGTTAGGGTAATTAATGTGTATGACTGCGACATTGCAACATTAAACTGACCATAAAAGACAAAAAAATGATTAAACATAGGAGCTAGAAATTTTAATCAATCAAAAGAGCTTAAAGAAATTATCAATTTGGAAAAGGCAACTTATTATAGGGATTATAGTTTATGTTATTGATTAGAAGATCAAGTATTATTTATAACAAGATTTAAACTAGTATGTATTCTAGTTTATTAAGATTCATATGACTATTAGGAATAAGATACAAACGCATAGGAATTCATATTGTATTATCATACATTATATAAATTCCTTATCTCTTCAAAACAACCTGTATATGGCTAGAAATTATAGTTCACATAAGTCAACCTTGTCATAACCCAACTTTAACCCTTATTTCAAAATATTTTCTAAAGGTATACAAAAGCGAAAAAATTATAAAAATTTGTTTTTGATGTATTTTAACCATTCACATATCTATCTTATAACTTTCAACTATTTTACATTTGTTGACATCTTTTAAAAGAATCAAAACATAAAAAATGAGAAAATAAAAAATTAAATATAAAAATAAGATTAGTACGTTAAATGTATAATAGAAAAGGGACCAAAGTGAAATTTAATTATTGCTTTCTAAGTAATTAAGATAAAATGATTACAATTTTACCATAAATAAAGGAGAGATTTTTAAAGAAAAAACGGTGAGTAAAATTAAAAAAAAAACCTAGCGATAATTGGGGAAAAAAAAGAATCAAGAATCAGAGAAGGTATATGCAAAAAATAAGAGTAAAATTTAAAAAAAAAAGAAAAGAAAAATAGAGTGAAGGAGAGAAAAGGAAAGGAGTGAGAAAAGGAAAAGGAAAAAGAAAAAGAAAAGGAACATTTATCTTCTTCACCTTTCATATTAAAACCAAACCCTAGTTACGCAACCATAACAATTCATAACATCCATCAAAAGACATTGAAAGCTTATTTTTCTTTAAAGATCAATATTTAACCAGTTAACTAGTAAAATGAAAGAACTTATACTTGGCAAAATCGCTCGAATGATGTTAACTCCTTAAAAGGTGAAATAAATAAATTAATTGGCTTACTTGAACTAATATTATATTTTAGATTGCTTATTCTGAGGATGTTTTCTCTTAACCCTTTATCAATTGAGATAACCCTAGTTGTAACTCGTTCTTTGACCCAAAGCATGGCTCCATGTAAGATAGAAACTCCCAGCATTTATCAATTCAAACAACTTGAGCTAGTGGTGATATCAATAGATAATTATTATTATTAAGATGATAATTGAAAATGATAGTTTGAGTCAATATTATTGATTTGAGAAAGAATGAAAGACATTGAGAAAACTAGTTTGTATGATTCATTTGTGGCTATTAAGATGTGACCAGTATCTGATATTGTCATTCCTAAAGGCTTCAAGGTGTTGTAAGTTTATAAGTTTATTGGATCTCAATGGTCTAAAACTCATATGAGGGTTTAATTTACTAAAATAGTTGACGTAATTCATGGTGATAAACTATTGATGCATTACTTTTATAAAATCTTGGATGGCTCTACTTTTGGTTGGTACATGGGCATTAATAGAACAAAAATAAAGAAATGAAATGATTTGGCCATAATTTTTACCAACAATATCAATTGAATTTTAAATCGGTCCTAGCATACTATGCTCAAAGATAGAAAAGACTTACCGTTTAAGTCATCCCTCCTTTGTTTAAAAAGAAAATGATCTTTATTTTCATGAACACTTTCAAGCCTCTTTATTTTAGGGTGTATGATTTGCAATACTTTAAAGCAATTCTCAAATATAGCAAAAGAGTTTAATGAGATTTTAATAAAGAAAAGACCCAAGATGTGATGATTCCCTTTGTAATTGAGAATGAACAATCAAAACATTATACCAAAACCTGTCATATCATCAAACATCATACATAACAAATTTTAGACATTAATATACATTTTCTAATTCTGCAATATATTTCATTCTCTCGTATAAACCAAATACCTTTAACATTTTTCAAACTTTTATTTTAACACGAACATCATGACCCATAAAGACATATAAAGTCTAAACTATAAAAGAAAAAACCTTGAATTTCATATTTTAGTTCCTCTTATCAATATCTATCAACATATGGGGAGTACTCAACATATAGTACATCAACCAATCAGATCCATCCAACCACCTTCCTAAAATAATACAACAAAAAGGTAAGTATGAATATTATAATAAAGCCATGTGTTATTTCATTTATTTTGTTAAGGGTCCAAGAAGCATATCAACAAACCTAATTCAAAAAGAATGATTATCATTTAATAAGAAAAATGATGAATATGGCATAATCACCAAAAACATTTACACTTATTAGAGAATATTATTTTAGTGATGAGCAAATTCTATAGTTAATGGGTGAATAAAGAGGTTTAAGTTGACTTTAAAGGAGATAATGAAGAAGACATCATGATTATCGGTCAATGAGTGCCTTAATTTTGCAAATATAATCACCCTACCCCTTTTAGACATTACTATCTTTCATGTGTTTCGAGACTACATCATATCTTTTAATGAAGAGAGTTTTTTTTAGTGACAAATTATTATTTTAAAATCAAGAGATGTTTTTTAAAAGTAACATTTAACAATTTATTTTCATCCATAATGGATAAATATAATGGCAAGTTTAAAAAAACATATCAAAAAAATTCTACAAGGAAATAATTTTTTTGTGAATCCTAAAGTTTTTTTTTCACCTTTAATGAACTTTAAAAAGGCAAAGCCTTCATAATATCTCCTTTTGAACCTTAAAATTACCCTTCTTCACTTCCAACGAACCTTAAAAAATAGAGATCTTACTTAAAAAAAAAGATTTGACGACATAAAGAATGATAAAAAAAAACATTTAGGTTATGATCCCACCACTTCTTTTATAGAACTAATCTCATAGTTTTCCTAGTCAACAATGATTTTGAAAAAGGCTAAGATATATTATCATGGATATATTTAGTTTTGAGATAAAGAAAGACCATAATCCTTTCATATATAAATAAAATTTATTCTTTGCCTATTTGAGTCAATACTATTTTTCTTAGATAATAACTCATAATAGGATCGCCCTTACATTAGGGATAAATTTTTAAAATTCTCAAATTAGACAAAATGTTTTAAAAGATAAAAGTGTCATAGAAGAGAGCAATGAAGAGATCAACATAAAAAAAAGGAAAAAAGAAAAGAAAAGAAAAGGCTTTGTAAAACATCTATAATTGAAGACGAAATGTTAAATGACAATGTATGAGAAAACTTGAATAATTAATATTATAATAAAATCAATTGCTAAAATGTTAAAATTAAGGGAGTAAACCTAAATGATCTTTACATGAAATATGTATGATTTTAAAGCCCTTTGTGAACAAAAATATTTTGTTCATGTTGATAAGTTACAACTTTTAAGAGATGAGGAAAAACATTTAAAAAATGAAAAAAAATCATCTACTTGTATAATATGAATGTCATTGACATAATGCAAAGTAAGATTGCTTTTTTTAAAAGCCAAAACTTTTATTTAAATCCATCCTTTTTGTTTCTAAAAGAGCCCTTTATTATTGAAAAATCTATTAATTGTTTTAAAGTAAAATAATCAAAATCATGAGATGACCATTCTTTCTTATAATCCCACCTTTATATACCTCTTTATTTATTAAAAAAATACCAAGACATTGTATCATGATATTAAATGACATGTTTTGGACTCCCGACTAAAGAATTCTAATTTTCATATAATTACTCTTAAAATTATATCGCAATGATTTTATGTCAACAGTTGGGTTTGAAACAATACAATGATTAACATTTATGGTATAACTCCTAACATAAAGAATGATTTTCAAACAAAACAATCATTGATTGAAATTGCAAAGATCTTAATAAAAATGATGATTATATGTTTGACCATCATAGGAGTTAATAGAAAGCTATATAATTAAACTACCTAGGGACAACTTTCTTTGAAAGAATATATGATAAAGATAGTATAGATATGTCTCATGATGGTTAATGAAAAGATAAACAATTAAACCACCTAAGAAAACTTTGTTTTAAACAATTAGATGATTTGGGTATGAATCATGATGGCTAATAGAAAGATAGAAAGTCAAATTAGTTAGGGACAACTTTGTTTGAAAAAGAAGTATGATGAATGTGATATAATGTATGCCTTATATGGCTAATGCAAAGATAATTATGGCTAGATTTGTTAAAGGTAACTTTATTTGAAAGAATTTATGATGAAGATGATATGAGTATTTCTCATAAACATGGTTAGATATACTAGGAAAATAAACATGGTTAGATATACTAGGAAAATTCTATTTGAAAGAATTATATGATAATAATGATGTACATGTATCTTATATTGGCTACTACAAGACACAATGAGATTACTTAGGAGAAATTGTATTTGTAAGAATTCACAGTAATCATACAATTACAATGATAATATAAAAAACTCCATCATATATTGGATGAGTAGAGTTGATAACATTTTCATGATGAAAGTAACCATCATTAAAGGGGTATCCTTGGACTACACTAAGAGGCAATTGAAAGCACTATTAACATGGGCCAAGCTATCATGATGGATAAACTATGCTTATCAATTGATATATATATATATATATATATATATATATATATATATAAAAGAAATATAAGGAGGTAAGCTTAAGCTTGTTGTTAGCATTTAAGGCATTGATAAAATTCAAGCAACCCAACGATAAATGATCAATAATTCAAAAAAGAAAGATCTTCAAAGATATAAAGAAGATTGGTCTTTCAAAATAGGCGATATATACTTCCCCTTCAACCCTAAGAGATAAACTTCTCCAATAAGATTAGAATAAGTTAATGCTATAAATATATCCTTTAAATTTATCATGAAATACTCTTACTAGAAAAAATGTTAAGCCAATTTTTTTATAAAAAAATAATTTAATGGCAAGAGAATCACATTTGATTTTCAAGTTAAACCTTTTCTTATGACAAATTTTTTTGTTAATCTCACCTTTTCTTATAGAACTTTTTGAAGCCTATACTTTCTAATGACAAAAATATTTTAAGCCTTTCTTTCATGATGGTAGAAAAATTTAAAGTCACTTCAAGCAAAGACTTTTGCAATCAATCTATACTATTAAGTCTTAAAGGCTCTAATAAATTTAAATCTATTAAGGTTTCTTTTTTATTTTAAGCCTATCAAGGTTCCTATAATTTTTATTTTTTTTTAGCTGATCAAGACTCATAAAAAAAATTATTCTAGTAAAATTTAAACCCAGCAAGGCTTTAACAAATTTAAGTTTTCCAAGACTTTAACATTTAAGTCCAATCAAGCCTTGGTAAAATTAAGTACTGTGATTCTGCATCACCAGAATTCAAACTAGTATAAGAAGTTTTGTCTTGCATCATTAGAACACAAACTAGTACCATGTAGTTTTTATATGTTATTAGAATTCAAACCAACACTAAATGTTTTACATGCATAACTAGAATTCAAACTAGTCTCAAGTAGTTTGATTCTACGTCACTTGAATTCAAACTAGTACTGTAACTTTTATTTTGTGTCACTTAATTTCAAACCAATACCAACAATTTTGATTCTGTATTGTTGGAATTCAAACTAGTACTAGAAGTTTTATCTTGCATCACTAGAATTCAAACTAGTACCGAACGTTTTATGTTACATCACAGAAATTCTAACTATCACCAAGTAGTTTGATTATGCATAATTGGAACTCAATCCGAAATCAAAAGTTTCCAAGTGGCATCAATGAAATTCAAACCAGTACCATAATCTTTTATCCTATGAAGTTTTATAATTTATATTTAGAATTAAAATTACAACCAATAGTTTGATTTTGAATTACTAGAATTCAACCTAAAACCAAAAGTTTTCATCTTACGTTACTAAAATTCAAACCAGTATCAAGTTCAAACCAAGAATCCATTTCTATGTAATAATCCAATTCTATTATTAGAAGAATTCAATCCAGCAATAATGATATCTTTAAACATATGATGCAAATTAGGTGAGTCATAACTAAGTTATAACTTGCACTACCATAATTTTAGATTTACTAATAGAATTTTTTATTGGTATTTGCACTATCATTCTATTGGTAATTAATTTACCAATGCAATCCCTAACAAAAATGCTTTGTTGGTGAATCTTTCATCGATAATTTTTTATTCGTCGGTAAGACTGTTGGTAATAAAAAATATTATTGTTGATGGATTTATTGATGGAAAAAACAAGCAAAAAAAATTACCCACTTCATTCCGTTAGTAATTCTCTTAGAAAAATACTGTATGTAATTTCATTAGTAATTATTTTAAAATATATTTTTTAAAATATTTTACAAAAAATATAAAATAATTAAATTAATATTAATCAACACTCTATAGTACTTAAAATGCTTGGAAATAGAAGAACAAAATCAACTAAAAAGCTTCACAACAAATAAATAATATGAAAAAATAAATTCAACTAAAAAAATTCATATGAAAAAAATTAAAAACTTCTATAAATAAATCAACCAAAAATTGATCTTATATATAAAAAAAATCCTACAACAACATTCATACAATTATTAAGAAAAAAATAATTAAAAATAAAATAAAAAATATAGTGAATAAAACATAAAAAAATAATTTTTTACCTTAATGTTATTACAAGTGAATCTAAGATGAGGGAAAAAATTTCTTTCTGTAATGTATACTAATTAAAAAAAAAACTAAGAAGAAAAAATGAGAAAGGACAAGAAGACAAACTTGAGCATGTAGGAGAAAAGAAGGAGTTGAGAAAAGAAGAGAAGAAGAAGATGAAGAAGACGTACCCAAGCATGGAGGAGAAGAGAAGGAGTTAAGGAAAGAAGACAGGTTAATTGTGAAATTAGAGATTTTAGGCTTTTTATTAAGATGGTTTATTGCCAATTTTAATGTTTGATACTAACATATTTTATATTTGTTATCTTGTTCACTTTTAATACTTGTTAAATGACTAGTTCAAATTTGTTTTGTATAACACTTGATACAACAAATATTTGATACTTTTATAGCTCAACCGTATGGTATAACCAATATATGTGCTATGAAAAGAACTTGATTTATTGTTAATATAAGTTATAATCATGAATACGTGAAAAAATTTATAAATATTAGCTTTATTTGAATAAAATAACTAATGTAATTAGGTTAACAATTTATAATTTGATTGGAACTTCCTTCGTGTATGGTTTTCAATTCAATACTAAAAAAAGTTTATATTATACTTGTTTGAAATACCATTAGTAGATTCTCTAACCTTGATATTTGTCTGTATCTGACATGACGAAAAGATTGATGTCTTCTCCCAAGTGCAGGAATGTCGAAGTAATAAATAACCGGGCAAGACCGGGGTCGAACCACAGGGAGGTTATTATACAAATTATAAATATCAACAATACAACAACAACAATAATAACAATAACAACAATAATAACAATAATAATAGTAATAATAATAGTAATAGTAATAGTAATAGTAGTAATAGTAATAGTAGTAATAGTAATAATAATAATAAAAATAATAAAGAAAGAGAAGAAGATGATGATGATGATGAGAACTTGGAGATAGAATATTAAATTAAAGATTAAACAATGATAATAACAAATGTCAAGGTTAGAGGTTCCACTAATGGTATGTCAAACAAGTATAGTATAAACTCTTATTGTTCAATTGAAAACCACTTATAAAGGAGATTCCAATCAGATTATAGATTGTTAACATGATTACATTAGTCATCTTATTCAATTAATGCTAATACTTGTAAATTTCGTCAAGCATTCATGATTATAACTTATGTTAACAACAAATCAAGTTCCTTTCATAGCTCAGGTGTCGGTTATACCATACAGTATGGGCTATGAAAGTGCCAAGTATTTGTTGTACCAATTATTATACAACATAAATCAAGATTAGTAATTTAACAAGCAAAGTATTAAAGAGTGAACAAGATAACAAATATAAAACATGTTAGTATTAAACATTAAAGTCCATATTAAGTTTATACCATACTTATTCTTACACCATTAGTGTAACCTTTTCACCTTGACATAATTAACTTAGCTAGACATAATGAAAGAAAGAAAAATAGATAAACAAAATAAGAACATAAAAGTTAACTAAGGAAAGGAAATGAAATGAAAGGCATAAACTTGATATTAATGAAAATAAAGCATAAAGAATACAAAGAGAGAAAATAAGAGCATGATCTTGATCTGGACACCAAGATGCCTCAATGCATGGCAAATGACTCCTTTTATAGGACAAAATTGGGAACTATTAATTTGATGACTAATTGATGAGTAGATGGCTAACTCTTGACTTGGTGACAATCCTTATCTTCTCTTGTCTACCCAAAACGTCATTGATGACGTCAAAATTAGATCCACTTGAAAACATGAAAGTTCTAGGCAATTGTCTCCGCTATCTTGTGTAAAACATTCAGCTCATTTTGACTTCTAGAACTCCAGATATGGCCAAAATACTGAACAGTGCTCGGGCTTGAGGACAGATTCAGGCTTTTTTGTTGTTGCAATAATTTGGAGTTGAAAATGGTCTTTTTAGATCTTGGGCTCCATATGAAAGTTGTAGGCCTATGTTTTACCTTTCCATCCATATAAAGTAAACCTAAATCTGAGATTTATAGCTCCAGATATGACCCAATTACCGAACAGTGTTCTGGTTTGGATTGCACCAACATCTCTTTTCTAAGTTTGATCATCTCTTTGCCTTTGCAATTGAAGTTCTTAAAGTCATCAATCAATCCTTTCATTTATGTGATAGGCTTGCATTTACAATGAAAATTTACCATAAATTAAAGGTATTTTATATTATTAGATAGATTATTATAAAACATACTTTAGTTAAGGAGTTATTGATACTTCAAGTGCAAAATGATGATATAAAACCATGATAAAAATGCACTTTTGAGTACTAATCACACCCCCCAAGTAGCTTATTACTAGTCCCTAGTAATCAAAGCGTTAAAATAGAAAAACAATTTGCAAATTCCACAAAGCAAGGTATTCATCATTTAACTTCCATTACTTTATCCAGATAAACAAACTCTTGTTATATTTATATACTTGCTCAATACTTCTTAACAAGATATTCATAAACCTTTCTTTTGTGCTCAATGTATCAACACATAATTATGGGGCTTTTCTTGGAAGAAAACAAAATTTTTGTTCTAATGTTTAAGGTTAACTTCTTTGGGTTGGGATTATTATTTTTGTCTTTTTTTTTAATATACAATAATTTAAAACACCATGCATCTTTAACCCATGTAACGCACTTTCAGCTAATGACTCCCAGACCAGTTGGTCTTAGGGCATTAGGTGTTAAGAGACCCCTACGAGCTTGACTTTAGGGTATTAGGTATTAAAACACCCCTTCGGGCTTAATTGCTTAGGTTGGGGAAGTTACGAAACCAAACTTATCTACATTTTTATTATTATCATTCATTTTTTTTCTTTTTCTCTTCATTTTTTTTGTTTTTTTTAATTATATACTATCCCTTTCCCTTAGTTACCTTTAACGAAAGAACATAAATAATGTAATCATCCAATATGCAACTCACAATCATATGTTGAAGTATGTGTGTGTAAATTAAGGTTTAAGAATACATGTTAAATAAGTATATGAGCAGACTTAAGTGATAACAATGCAAGAGTTTGTAAATCTGAATATTTCAAGAAGTATTATGATA
>SRLM01000544.1:103926-142662 GCA_015708895.1 Populus ilicifolia
ACTAGGATGCGTCTCAAGAGTCAATAGAAGGTTATCTAAAGACTCCTTACTCAGGCCATCCTTAATGAATTGTATTTTATCTTCACGGTTTATAGATACCATTCCTAAAGAACGACATTGTGTATTACAAGTCCATCTAGCACATCGATGACAAACTTCCAATCGTTTTGCACGACGTTTCTTTACAAAAGTGCTTTTACCTATTCTAGGCATGTGTGAAATAAAGGAGTTAGAGGACTCACCTGATAATCGGACTTTTGCTTCAATCAACCAGCGAATATCTTTAGGAATTCCATGATTCATTAACAATCTCAATCTTACACATCTAGCATGGTAAATTTTTGTAATCACATTCTGAGGCAGAGCGAGAAAATACTTTTTCAATTTTGCAAGATTAGTGTCCATTTTCAAATGAGAATTGGGAGAGAGATTCAAAGAATTACAAAAATGTATATACAGATATCAGTTATTATGGGAAACTAAAAGAACCGACTTAAGTCACGGATTTCAACTCATTTCAGCCATTCATGAGTGGAAATTTCATAAATTTCAACTATTTTAATGCTGTTGGCATATATTTTTTTAAAAAGTAAAAATACATTAAAAAAGGAAAATGAAAAATTAAGTTTAAAAAAATCACTAAATGCGAAATAAGAAAAAGAGAGACCAAAGCGAAATTTGGTTATTTTCTTCCTAAGTACTTAAGAGAATGACATAAATAAAGGAGATTTTTTTAGAAAAATGGGTGTACGAAAGAAAACCTTAATCATCTTAGAGGCAATAAAAAAAATATTCAAGAGGGAGAGAAGGTGTATGTAGAAATAGGGAAGTAATTATATATATATATATATATATATATATTGAAGGAGAAAAACCAAAGAGAAAAAGAAAAGAAACAAGACAAAAAAGAAAAACGTTCATCTTTTTCACCTTTCATACAAAAACCAAACCCTAGCTATCACACACTTATGATAGCCAAGCTGCCACTATACAACTAAAATTCACCATCTTTAGTAAACCCATCGGGACCACAATTCTAATAATCATCGTGACATCAGCATCACCATCAACTTGTGATAGCTTGAAACCCAAACAAGCATTACAAAAAACTAGCTTATCTAGTGTTGTTTCTCCCCATTTGGATTCCTCTCACCAATCTCATCTCAATTGAGACTGTCATCTCCTTTTAACTCATTTATAACATACAAGCAAACTACCTATAAAGGAACTAGAAATAAGATAGAGGGACAAAAAAATAAATCATAAAGATGAGAGAATAAGGAAAAGAAGCTGAAATTTCCCTTGGTTGAATCTCCTTCCTTAAGAAACGATGACCAACACTAACAATATAGAAATGATAAAGGAAGGTGGTGTTTCTAATCTTCTAAGTGGTACTACCCATTAATGGTAATGCGTCCATCCATATACCAACAGTAGCAATGATGCATAGGACCATGTGTCAGTACTGCCCTTAATATTCTATGAACTTTTGCATATGATTATATCAACTCTAATTAACTTCAGTGATTTTTAGAAGATCAATTTCAAACCATAGATAAAGTTTTAAAAATTATTAACTTATTGTTGATTTTGTTTGACTAAATATTTGTTCTTTGAGTTGATTTTAAGATTGATGGTGTATGTGTATAGACATTTTAATTTCTTGTTTATAATTTTTCTGATTAGTACTCAAAAGTGTATTTTTATCATGGTTTTATATCATCATTTTGCACTTAAAGTATCAATAACTCCTTAACGAAAGTACGTTTTATAATAATCTATCTAATAATATAAGATACCTTTAATTTATGGTAAATGTTCATTTTAAATGCAGGCCTATCACATAAATGAAAGGATTGATTGATGACTTTAAGAGCTTTAATTGCAAAGGCAAAGAGATGATCAAACTTAGAAAAGAGATGTCGGTGCAATCCAAACCGGAACACTATTCGGTAATTGAGTCATATGTAGAGCTATAAATCTCAGATTTAGGTCTACTTTATATGGATGGAAAGGTAAGACATAGGCCTACAACTTTCATATGGAGCCTAAGATCTAAAAAGGCCATTTTCAAGTCCAAATTATAGCAACAACAAAGAAGCCCGAATCGGTCCTCCAGCTTGAGCACTGTTCAGTATTTTGACCATATCTAGAGTTCTAGAAGTCGAAATGAGCTGAAGTTTTTACACAAGAAAGCTGAGACAATTGCCTAGAACTTTCATGTTTTCAAGTAGCTCTAATTTTGACGTCATCAATGACGTTTTGGGCAGACAAGAGAATATAAGGATTGCCACCAAGTCAAGAGTTAGCCATCTACTCATCAATTAGTCATCAAATTAATAGTTCCCAATTTTGTCCTATAAAAGGAGTCATTTGCCATGCATTGAGGCATCTTGGTGTCCAGATCAAGATCATGCTCTTATTTTCTCTCTTTGTATTCTTTATGCTTTATTTTCATTAATATCAAGTTTATGCCTTTCATTTCCTTTCCTTTCCTTAGTTAACTTTTATGTTCTTATTTTGTTTATCTATTTTTCTTTCTTTCATTATGTCTAGCTAAGTTAATTATGTCAAGGTGAAAAGGTTACACTAATGGTGTAAGAATAAGTATGGTATAAACTTAATATGGACTTTAATGTTTAATACTAACATGTTTTATATTTGTTATCTTGTTCACTCTTTAATACTTTGCTTGTTAAATGATTAATCTTGATTTATGTTGTATAACAATTGGTACAACAAATGCTTGGCACTTTCATAGCCCATACTGTATGGTATAACCGACACCTGAGCTATGAAAGGAACTTGATTTGTTGTTAACATAAGTTATAATCATGAATGCTTGACGAAATTTACAAGTATTAGCATTAATTGAATAAGATGACTAATGTAATCATGTTAACAATCTATAATCTGATTGGAACCTCCTTTATGTGTGGTTTCCAATTGAACAATAAGAGTTTATACTATATTTGTTTGACATACCATTAGTGGAATCTCTAACCTTGACATTTGTTATTATCATTGTTAATTGTTACTTTAATATTTCATCTCAAAGTTCTCATCTTCTTCTTCTTCTTTATTATTGTTATTATTATTATTAGTACTACTATTACTACTACTACTACTACTACTACTACTACTACTACTATTATTGTTGTTGTTGTTATTTATAATTTGTATAATAACCTACCTATGGTTCGACCCCGCTTTTGCTGGGTTATTTATTACTTCGACACTCCTGCACTTGGGAGAAGACATCAATTTTTTCGTCGTGTCATTTTCTATATGATACTTTCCACATATAAATGTGCATTGTGAATGTGTTCAATATTTTTTTAAAACCAAATCATGATGGAAGTGTTTTCATATAAAACAAAAAATATAAAAATTAAAAATAAGTAACATGAAAAATATTACATGCTATTTTAATGAATTTTGGCTTTGTTTTCAAAATAAATTATTTTGTTAAACATAAATATGAATTAATGAGTTATAGGGTGTCTTTGGCAATAACTTCTCGATTGACTTTTCCATCACATAATAAACTAATATCCTATCGACATGGTCACTCTTAATGTTATAAAAACCAAAAAGTATTATTTTTTTATTGTTTTTATTTGTAAATATGTTTTTTTGATATTTTTTTGTATGTTATGACATATTTTTCCCTCTTGTTGTGAGTAGACCTAGGCTGGGTCAATATGACCACACTTAAGCTCAATGAGTATAAGTGACACCCTAAGGGTTTATTTCAAACATATTCAAAAGAGTAGGGACAAAGCCTAATTTTCATAATCTTTACGGGTCAAGCACTTATTTTATAATCGACTAATTCAACAAGTCTCTTATTTTTAGGGTTCAATTTTTTCCCTGTCAATTGACGAGTCTTCTATTTTTAGAGACAAACATTAAATTTTTTTTTGGGTGTCCTTGTCAATGAGTCTCTTATTTTATAAGACAAACACCAATTTTTTCATGAATTACCTAATTGATGAGTCTTCTATATTTAAGGACTAATGTTAATTTTTCTTGAATGACCTAATTGATGAGTCTTATTTTTTAGAAATAGATATCAATTTTTTTTGGTCAATGATATAATCAAGAAGTCTCCTATTTTTAGAAATGAAAATTTAAATTTTACGAATGGCCTAATCAATGAGTCTCTTATCTTTAAGGATGGATAATAAAATTTTGTAAATGACCAAATCAACAAGTCTCCTAAATTTTGGGATGGATGTTAAATTTTTTGAATGGCCTAATCGACAAGCCTTTTATTTTTATAAAAAACATTAAATTTTTCATGAATGGCCTAATCACTGATTCTTCTATTTTCAAGGATGGACATCTTTTTCTTCCAAATAGCCTATTTGAAAAGTCTTCTTTTTTAGGCAAGGATGTTATTTATTTTTTTTGTAAACATTATAAATAATTTAGAATAAAGCATGAATAAGCTCATAAAATAATTTAGACAATTAATGATATTTAATTGAATAAAAAACACTTAAAACATATAACATTATACTTGAAAGAATATAGTAAAAGTGATATTTATCCTTTGTTTTTTTAATATAAATACTAGTTGATGACTCTATGTTCTCTAATTGTTCCAATAATTTTAGATGTTCCAGCATTGTACCATTGACGACAAACCCTATATACATAATTGTTTCTACAATTAATTTTTCTTTAAAATTTTATTCTTTCCTTTATCATTTTATTATGATTGTACTTAAACTAGTTTACTTGCATTTTCTTTTTTCTAGTATTTTAAATCAAGGAATTCTACAATTTTATTTGATTTGTGAGGTTTTTATCTATCTTATTATTCAATTTTTAATTGTAGTTTTTCTTTGATGAAAAGAAAAAACCAAGAAGCATAATTAATTTATAAAGGCTAAAAGAAATAACCATTTTAGCATTGTAATTAACTGATTGGCTAAATAATGTAGCTTGAAAATCACCATAAAAAAGTCATGAGCCCTCCTTGCTTTTTCTTTTCTGACTATTGACCCTCATTTATTCTTATTATTAGAAGAGCTCTTCTTATTATCTGCCACGAAAATATATAGAGCTGAGATATTTCTCTATTTAAAACATGATTAACCTTCCGTGCTTTGTTAGCTGTGGCATCATAATTTTTAGTGCAAAAATATGACCTTCAAACTATAATCCTCATTATCACACTCATTGTTCTTATTTTGATTTATTCAAAGCTCTGATAATATAACCATTATACATTTTTCTTATCAAGCTCCCGCTTCTGTGAACACTTCTTATATTATCCATTCTAATGTTGGGTATTCTTGGCGAACAACACAATGTTCAGTTGATTCTTTATTTAACCTTTTTGGTTTCGTGCATTCATATACCTATTAGGTAATTGGATCAAATGATTTATATATAAATGATTGCTTGGTAAAATATATATAGCATTAGGAGTCCTAAGTTTACAATTATCAGAGTAGTGGAAACAAGCTAAACTTCCAAACTAATGGGGAAATATATATAAAAAAAAAACACAATTAATCCCATATAAGCCTATATGTAATTTATGTGGTTAAAGAACTTATATTTACTTCACAAGTAAAATAATTAGAAAAACTCACTATGATAAAATAGAAGATTACAAGGTATTATTTAAAAATGTTTTTCATCTAAAATTTATAATAACCCAAAACCTACCTTTTCATTTCGTCTCTCTCACGGTCAAAATAAAAAGAATAAAAACAATTATAAACAAGATTTACCCTAAAATACAACTCTTAGACTTTTATATAGACTAAATACATGAGCATTTCTCTTCTCATATGGAGCCATAATTTAAGATAAATCAACAAACCTCCTCCTAAGTTTAAATTAAGTAAACCTACAAAAATTAAATTTCTTTCTAATCTCTTCCATAAATCATCTTTTATGTAACACATAAACCAATCCAGGTCCAAGCAATGCTTAAATGTGACTTCAAAGATAAGCTTCATCAAAATATCTACAATAATTTTAGTTGTAATAATTTTCTTTACTGATACAATACCAATAACATTACATCTAAAATTAAATAATATATGATATTACCATGTTTGAACTTTTCAATGCACATCTTATTCTTGGGTATATGAATAACACTTTAGCTATTATAATATATAATAGTCAACTCATGTGATAAACTAAAATTATCAACCAAACCTCTTAGTCATAAAGTTTTTTTCATAACCTTTATCAATATCATATACTTAGTCTCTATTGTAGACAAAGCAACAATGAATTGTAAAATTTCTTTCGAACTAATAGGATACCACAAGAGAGTATAAATATAATCCATCAGTGATCTCATAACAAAATCACTAGTGTAATATGAATCTATAAATATTTGAACACTACTTTTATTGCTTATACCTTTATTATATACCAAACCAATATCTATAATACCTCTAAGATAATAGAGTATCCATTTTATGGCCTACTAGCAAACTTTGCTATGATTTTTTAAAAACTGTCTAACCATACTAACAAGATGTAAAATGTCTATATTAATGCAGACCATAACACATATAATGCTTTTAACTACATTAGCAAACGAAACACATATCATGTGCTTTTTCTTCTCTTTAGTTTTTGGTGATAAAGTTGAAGATAATTTGGAATGGGATACAAGGGGAGTACTCACTAGGTTACTGTTTTACATATCATAATGCTTAAGGACCTTCTCAAGATACTTTTTTAGTGAAAAGTATAACTTGCCAACACAAACACTTCGATCTTTGTATATTTCCATACCTAAAAGCTTTTCAATTACACTTAAATCCTTTATCTCAAATTCACTACTAAATTGATCCTTCAAACTATTAATCTCAAAGATATTCTTGGAGGCAATTAACATGTCATCAATATACAACAAGTACTTAAATAAACCATATGAAAGCTTCCCAAAATACACATAATTATCATAGTTACTTCTAAGGTAACCATATCAATGTATAAAAGTATTGAACTTTTTATACCAATACTTTGTTGTCTACTTTGAGTTATACAATGATTTCTTCAATAAGCACACATGGTTGTTTAACAAGCCCTCATGCCTAATGTTTTTAAAGAGACTCAATCTTTTCATTCATCATAAGCATTTAATAAGAAGATTGTTTGCAACAAATTGCTTATAATTTTTTTTATAAGAACAAGCCTCTTAATCATCAAAGTTCTCTATAATATTCAATGAAAAATTAACTAAATTAGCATAACAATTCTTAATTAGTGTTTTTATTTGTCTTCTTTGTCTTTTTATAGAAATATTTTGAGGTTATTGTTTAGGTTCATTTATATCAATAATATCTTATACCATTTCCTCAATAGACTTAGTTAAAGCATCTTTCTCCACCATCTCTAAAGCTCTAATATCAAGTTCCACCTATTTGCTAGTACTCTGGTTCATCTCAACATAAACACTAGTTGACTCTTTTACTTTGTAAAATATAAAAAATAGCATAAGCAAGATAACCAAATAATCTTAGTTTTGAGTAATAAGTAGGAGAACAAAATGATACCTCATATAGAGTCTTTAACTCTAAAACTATCAATGAAGATTTATTCATTAGATAACAAGCCATGTTAATTACTTCAATTTAGAAGTCCTTTAGCAATTCAACTTATAAATGTATACAAAGTGTTCTTTGCAAGAGTTTTTTGTTCATACATTCTACGATCTTATGTTGTTGTGGTGTATTTCTAATAGTTTGATGTTTAGAAATTTCTTTATTCATATAGAATTCATCAAACTCATTTAAGTATAATTTCAAACCATTATCTATTCTTTTTACTAATCTACTTTTAATTAAGGCTTTCCATTATTCAAAGGTGATGAATGCATTGTTTCTTTTTAGAAAATACATTCAAACCTTCTTAAAGTAGTCATAAAAAAATGTCAACAAATGCTATGCTAAACCTTTTGACATGACAAGAAGGACCTTGGTAATATAAATGGTCGTACTAAATTTCACCTTACATTATTTATCATAAACATGATGCTTACAGAAATCCAATTTAAATGTTTATTGGCTACATAATAAATCTTGTTTGCTTAACTCTATAATCCTCCTTTTACTTATATGTCACAACCGCATGTGTCCTTGCTAAGTGAAATCATTATTCAAATAAACCATAAACAATGTACTAGATAAATCAATAATTTTTGAAACATGAAGATGGTAGAGGCCAATAACTAGATTTCCTTTTATAATGAAAAAAACCTTACAAACCCTAAGAACTCCACCTTTTAGTAGAATAACCATAACCTTGGAAATCAAGAAGGCTAAAACAACTTATATCAACTATAGAAAATCATTTTTTATTTATAATAAAATCATATCATTGCTAAAATTCTAAGACTTAGTATAAGTTGAAGCAAACACTAAGGGCGTATAATAATCACATCGATCAATGCTTTTAAGAGAATGGGTTTGCTTGTTGCTTTCATGAATATTCTCTTTATTTTAAAGCAAATCATAATTGAGATATCTTATTTATTTGTATTTATATGGATGATTTTATCTTTATTAGTAATAATGCAAATTTGTTTGAAGATGGCTATGCTACTTGGATTTAAGATGAGTGACATAGGTCTCATGTCTTATTATTTAGGCCTCAAGGCAAAGCAAAAGGAGAAAGGTATTTTTATTTCATAGAAAGGCTATACGAGAAAGGTTTTAAGGAGGTTTAGAGTTCTTTATTACAATTATATGAATATACCTTTTGGGTATGGAATAGAATAATCAAAGTTTGATGATAAAGAGAAATTAAATCTCACTTTTTCTTCATCAATCTTGTAGGAAAGGTATTTGACATGTACAAGGCTAGGCATTATTTTTATGGTTGGTGTTCTAAGTTGACATGACTAAATGATTAATATCTTTTTTAAAGTACAAGAGTGTCGAAGTAATAAATAATCTGCCAAGACTAGGGTCGAACCACAAGGAAGTTAATTGTATAAATTATAAACAACAACAATAGTAGTAGTAGTAGTAGAAGAAGAAGGAAAAAAAAAAGAAGTTGATGAGAACTTTGAGATTGAAGATCAATGTGATGATTAAATAATAATAACAACAAATGTCATGGTTAAAAGATTCACTAATAGTATTTCAAACAAGTATAATATAAATTCTTTTTATTACTCAATTGAAAACTACATATAAAAGAGGTTCCAATTGGATTATAAATTGTAAATATGATTACATTAGTTATCTTATTCGAATAATACTAACACTTGTAAATATTACCAAGTATTCATGATTATAACTTATGTTAACAACAAATCAAGTTTCTTTTATAGTACAAGTATCATTTATACTATACGGTTGGACTATGAAAGTGCTAAGTATTTACTATATTAAGTGTTATACAACATAAATTTGGAATAACCATTTAACAAGCAAAGTATTAAAAATGAACAAGATAACAAATACAAAACATTTAGTATCAAACATCAAAGTCCATATTGAGTTTACAATATACTTATTCTTACATCATTAGTGTAATATTTTTCACCTTGACATAATAAATTTAACTAAATATAATAAAAGAGAGAAATATAAATAAATAAGATAAGAACATAAATAAGATAAAAGTTAACTAAATAAAGAAAAAGAAATAAAAGGCATATGCAAGATATTAATGAAAACAAAACTTAAGCATTATAAAAATATAAAAAGAAATAAGCAAAAGCATAATCTTGATTTGAAAACCAAGATGCCTAAATGTATGGTAAATGCCTTCTTTTATAGGTCAAAATTAGAAACTATTGATTTGATGACTAATTGATGAGTGGGTGATTAACTTTTAACTTGGTAACAATCTTTATATGCCAAAAATGCTATTAATAATATCAAGATTTGAACCAACCTTCCTATAAAAAATTGAGATCATTTGAACTTTTAGAACTCGAGATATGGGCTAAACACTAAATAATGTCTGGGCTACAGGATAGATTCAGACTTCCATATTGTTGCTAAGATTTGAACTTCCAAACAGCAGAATTGAGTCTTTTCTTCCACATGAAAGTTTTAGGCCCATGTCTTAGCTTTTCATCTATATAAAGCAAACCTAAATATGAGATCTACAACTCTAGGTATGATCTAATTACCGAATAGTATTCCAATTTGGACTGCACTAGTATCTTTTTTCTAAGTTTGGCTCTCTCTTTGTGTTTTTAATTTCAATACTTCAACTCATCAATCAATCCTTTTATTTATGTAATAGGCCTGCATTTAGGATGAATATTTACCATAAATTAAAGATATCTTATGGTATTAGATTTATATTATAAAATATGCTATAATTAAGATGTTATTGATACTTTAAGTATAAAATAATGATATAAAACCTTGATAAAAATATACTTTTAAGTACTAATCATAAGTCACTATATGAAAGCTCTTACCTTCACTCATATGTTGGTTGTTGAAAGAATTTGTCATTACTTAAAGGTTCAATTGATTTTTTCTTACTTTTTTCTCTTTTTAATGATTCCTATCTTATGGGATATTATGATAGTGATGTTTAAAAGATATTTTTAAAGGAAAGAGAATCAATTTTTCTTTTTTTTTAATTGAAAATTGTGTTATTTTATAGAGTTCTAAAAAGGCAACATATCATCACATTTTCAACTTATGAATATGAATAAATGGAAGCAACTTCATATATGTCATGTTATAATTTGGCTTAAAAGATTATTGAATGAAATCCTTTCATCATAAAGAAAATAGCTATGAAATTTTGTATTGACAACAAGCTTGCATAAGTAATTGCTAAAAATAAAGTGTTTTATAATCAAAGTACATAGATATAAGATATCATTTGTAAAGATTGAAGATCAAATAGTTAATATCTTTATAAAACTTAGCAAGTTTGAATATATTTTAGCAATCCATGCAAGACTTGGAGTGAAGAAAAAATTTTGAAATTAAGAGATAATATTGAGATAAATAATTTGACATTTTCTAAATAATTCTGTGCAAATGTTGTTCAAGTAAGTTCAAGGTGTGTGTACTTTGATTGTGATAATTCATGTATTTAGTAAGGTTCATATATGAGGTATTGATTGTGGTTCATGTATCAAAATATGAACATGTCACCTGTGTGCCTATAAATAACTGTTGATAGATAGTTGTATATGTGAATGAGAAAATACAGAACTCTCTTCCTCAGAGTTCTTCCTCTCTCTCTTGCAAAACATCTTTCCTTCTCAAGAAATGCTTTCCTACCATCAACTTGCTTGTATGAGACACTGGTAATTATTGAAAAGAATGGTGACAGTTTCAATGAAGTCGCATGAGCTTGAATTGTTAGTAGTAATATATCCTATTTCGTGGATTAGAGATTTTATGGTTAAGATTTAAAAAAGTATGTTTAAAAATATTTATATCTGATGGTTAGAACTGTTGTGAGATGAATTTTTGAATAAAAATATCAAATTAAAAGCAGTCATTCTAATGAAAAAGATGTTATTTTAGTTTTTACAAATCATGGGTTGAAAACACAATTACGTATGTGAGGTTAAGTGAAAAAAAAAAGAATCTATTTAATTAACCAAACATTTTTTTATATGATTAGACAAAAATAAAAAGCTACTACGATCCAAACCCAAACGGTCTCAAATTGCTATGGAAATCTTTAAACGTTAGCACGAGTGACGATTGACAGGAAAGACTAGCAAGCCTGCCTATGAATGGATTTCTGCGTTCTTGTTATGTCAGTCATTGAGGGTTTATTTTAACTTGGTTTTATTACTCTCATCGATGAAGATAATGTTAAGGTCATTGATTAATCTTGTCTTATCTTAATCAGCTTATGTATCACATTGGCAACTGCATATATGATATGCTATATCTGTAGTTACTATCTTATTTGCAATTCCCTAAGCGTTCATTTCTAACAAACTTGTTCTTCTGCAAAACATGGACACTCTTCCATTGCTGATCGTCAGGACATCATCTGGCATGGGTTAGATCTGTACCATATGAAGTTAATAACATTTAGCAATACGATTGGCACAAGTTTGGGCATGGACAAGTCATTTTATGGCCCGTCCTTGAATGACTCGAGATATTCTCTTGGTAAGTGCTGCTGACCCTCCGCTTAATAGAACTCTGGAAAGGGAAATGACAAAGGGCAAAATGGTGGCCAAAATATTGAATTTAATAGTTTCCATTGAAGACATTTATGCTGCCATCTTTCTAAACAATATGATGGAGCAAAACATGCAAGTTCCTGATTGGATGGCAGAAAGTTGTTCAATCGAACATGGAACGACGGAAATTAGTGCAAACATAAGAGTTATATTAGCAGCTAACAATTTATTAAGAATCCTACCATGAATTCAGTTGCAGCACTGATCAAATAGATGCAGTAGGTGGTAAAATAGCATATGCTAGAAAGCCACCAAATAGAGCAAGGAGAGAGTCTGTGACCATGTAATTGTTAATAATGTTGGCAGAGCTGGACGGGGAAAAATGCATGAGCTTTGACAGGTAAAGCACAAGGTTGCTTGCAATTGCCACGCATGCCAGATTCTCCAGTACCTCCTCAACTGTTATTTGCAATATACAAAATCATATAAATTAATGTTTTGTGTGCGCGCGGGCGCGGTCGCCCAAACAAAAAAGAGATGTAATTAAGTACCTACCCAAGAAAAAGGAGGTAGCAAGCATGCCGACTTTTCATTGCAGGTCTGTTCCTCCAGCTACGTAACCTTCCCATTTATTCAACTCGAGTGTTTCTGGGCCGAAAGCGAGAGTGGAATATACGAAATCTTACCGCCTCTATCTTCAAATTCTTGCAACTACGAGATGTTCAAGGAATGTTTTTTATATATATCTTATATACATAATGAAGGATGAGTAACTACTACATATGAAGGATGAGTTACTCATCCTTCATTGTACATATAAAAAATCAATTATTCAATAATAACCAGAAAATTAATAAATATAAATAAAAATATTAAAAAAATATTTTTATCGGTATATTATAATAATTTTTACCAATAATTTTTTTTTTACTTGTATTTATCTCTAAACACCAATAAAAAACTTATCTCAATATATACAGAGGAAATTGCAAAAGGAAAATAAAAAATAAAAAAAAATAGCATATAACTTTTATAAACAATATTATTAATGGAATTAACCTGAAAATAAAGTACATTCATAAATATGCTGATAGAAAAATTTTATTGTTATATACCGAGAGAATTATGAATGGTATTACAATAGGATTTAAATAAAAAAATCATACGGCGACATGATATTTTTACTGGCAGAATAAATGATGAAGTTATTAACAAAATAATTTTGTCGGTAATGTCATCGGTAATATTTAATTTATGACCTCACGATTGATCTCTTCTCCCCTTCCTTCATTTCTCCTTCTTTCTTATAAATTTTTTTCTACAACAAATAGTCACCCCCCTCCTAATTTCAACACAATTAAATCTCTCATGACAAATTCAACCACTACAATGCTTAGTTTGTCAACATTCATTTTTTAATTCAAATTTTATCAAAGATTTTTCACTTTAAATAAGTAAATCTACCCTTTCTTTATTTAAACTCAATTTCAAAATGTTAATTTTTTTTGGTATATTTTTGTAGTATATGTATTTTGTTTTAGTGTTTACTTGTTATATAGTTTTTTTCTCATACAAATTTGCTATATGAATTTATGATTTATGCATGTTAAGGTTTGTTTTAGGTTTTGTAAACTTGTATTTATTTGTAAATTGATAAAACTTATGTTAAATTTTTTACTTAGGTGTTTTATGTTTAAATAAATAATAGCTTATTAATATATTGTTTTATATTTTATCAATTTTATTACCGAGTTGAATTTTTTGATAAATATATAGAAATTTAAATTTATGTCGATAATTGATAATAAATTAAGCGTACTATTAAAATAGATTGAATAAATTTGAGCTAAATCAATATTTTTGTAATTAAATTTATTTAGTTAACATAGTTAATTAATACATGTAGTCATCATTATTTTATATAGATTTGATGTCATTCATGGATGTATAGAAATCTACCTCAACGATTGTGGAGGATAGATTATTGCAATGAAGTTCAAGGTTTTGTTAATCACACAGTATCTAATTCAAGAAATATTAGTAAATGGGGCATCAGATGTCTATGCAAGATGTGTAAAAATAAAAACTTCTTGATCTAAATGTTATAACGATGAATCTTCTATAGAAAGGGTTCATGAAAAGATACATGTGTTAGTATGCACATGAAAAACCATATGTTCCTTACAATATCATAGTAGAAATGATGGTTGGGTCAACTTCTAGTTCTAACAACATGCATAAAATTGTAAACGACAATAGTAATCCTTATAAGAGTATGATTATGAATGTAATAAGAATGAATCAAAGTCATTACAGTCAGTGTCCAATTATAGATAAAGAACCTTATATAGATATGACCAAGTTTTTTGATCTTTTGAAGGCTAATGTCCAATTAGGATGGTTGCACAAATCACATTAAATTATTAGTCATTTCATAGATGTTTACCATTAAATTAAATCATGAGTTGAGTGAGGCTAATTATAACAAAATCGTTAAATGGAAAAGAAGCATTTTACATGAAGGAAATAGAGTTGAAAAAGAGTTTCTAGTTGCTAAGTCCATGATAGAATCCTTCAGTCTAATATACAAGAATATTGAAATATGTTTAAACTTTTTCATTTTACAGTACCATAAAAATATAAAGTTAAACTAGTGCATAACATATGGACGTTCTCGTTATAAACCTAGAATTGGCATAGAAAGGACTCTTATCAATTCAAAACTAAGGATGTAAACTATTAAAATGTTTATAGGCTTCACCATCGAAAGAGTGTACCATAAAAATTATTAAATAATATGATTGCATCAAGTATTACTGGCCAATAAAAATAAGAGGCAAAGATAACATGAATTGACATATGAATTCTATGGTTACATCAAGTATCACTGGCTAATAAGAATAAGAGGTAGCAAATAACCTTATATGACACATGAATTCTACCAGCATGTAGGTTTTGTAAAGAAACAAGTCTAATTTACTTCCTAAAGTATTCAAACCGACATTTAAGTTTTTATTTTGATAATTTAACTTTTTTAAGTCCAAAGGAAAAGCTTAAAGATTTTATACTAGGTTATTTCTTTTCTTTTAGAAAAATAGTTATTGAAATACTTAAATGTGAATTGTTACTTAGAAAATGACTATTTTATAGAAAAGAAGGATTAGGGTTTCATATTAAATAAAAAGAAAGAGAAGAAAAACGTACGATTTTCTTTAAAAATCTAAAATCGTGCATTCCTCTTTTCTTTTGATTAGTTGTTCAATAAACATGCAAAGCTAAACCTTTTTTTTAATTGCAAGGAAACAGAAATCTTTGGATTTCAATAACTATGAGATTTATTTTAACTTTTCTTTTTAGTTTATATGATGATTATATTTGTTTTTCTATGTTTATTTTCTATAATTTTTTATTTTAATTACTAAAGTGGACTCTAAGTTATTATTGTAAACAATCTATAGCTAAGTTTGCTATCAAAACAGGAGTTATAACATATAAACTTATTGCTTGATCGCTTTTTATGATCAGCTTGTTTTAACTCGCAAGTGCATGAATGTGCAATGTAGCAATTAACTCAGTAAAATCGAGGTCATATCCACAGAGAGCTAGATTTGAAAAACAAGCTAGGTAAGAAAAAAAACTCAAGAGAAATTAAATTAACAATAACTTGGTTGAAAATAATTGATGAATTTGTTTTTAAAGATGAAAATATGTAAATAGATTTTACATGACAAGAAAAAGTAAGTCTTGGTCCAAATCAATTTTAATGATGAAGTATTGATGATTCCTTCAAGATATATAAGATAACTCAACCTAATATCAACGATGGTGATATTAGATCGGAAGATATTACAATGAAGTTTAAAAAGATGAAGTTTAATTATTGCTTAAGAATGAACAAGTACTTTCATATCAAGTAAAACATTGAATCAAGCAATCTTTATACCAAAACTAAAGTTTGTGCATAAAAATTCAAGATTATAATATTACCTAAATGATTTCTAAAATTTCCTTGCAATAAAAAAAAATTCATGAAGAAAATGAGAAGATAAACATTAAGATCCATTCATATCTTAAAGAATTCACCTCAACCACCATCATCCTTGATTTGGATCCAAGAAAGAGATTAACTAACCATGATTATGTATAAAAACACTTTAATAAACATGAAATAACTTGAATCAAACTAAAATAATAATTTTTACAAGTTAAAGAACCGAAATATATAAAGAAGAACACAACACAATTTCCGTAAAAATTCAAATACAAATCTGATGCTAACTTTGGACTGCAATTTAGACCCTCCTAGAAACCTTTTTTTGAGATGTCTAGGGACATATTTATAAGAAATTTTGTCACCTTTCTAGATCATTAAAGAACAGCTCATTTAGACACCTAAGTCAAAAGTTATGGGCAAAACACCAAGAGGTGTCTGAAAAATCAAATCAGGCCAGTTTTGCAACCACTTTGTTGCATGTTTTTCTTCCTCATTTATGATCTATCTCTTTCTTCTTTTTGACCCAAAATAATGTAACAATGTCCCCTCCAGCTTTTTATCCATGTGCTTGCCTTCTTGGATCAATAGATTACCCAAAATAAATTAATTGTTATTTGTTGTGTGTACATGTAAGATCATGAACTGTGCTGGGGCTGATTTGAAGATTGATTTGGGGTTGATTTAGGGCTGAATTTAAGGATCAAATAAAGATACAAATGTACCTATTATTTGGTCTAAGATTGACATTGAAACCTTGAGTGTTTAATGGTTGAAGTTTACACATAACATAAAGCAAGTTTGGGCTTGAAATAAATCATATGATATTCTTTTCTAGAATTGGAATAGAATTGATTTTTGGGGCAAATTTGAAGCACTTATTTAAACCAAGATTTGATTCAATCTTCAACTAAATGTCTCTTCAATTCTTTGTTCTGAATTAATTAATTTAAGCTCCAAAAACCTATCAAAACATTAAAAGAAACTTTATTACTAAAAAACACATCAATTATTATAAAAAAAACAAATAAATACACATGTAAAATAAGAGATTTAATGATAATTTTGATGCACAATCACTTATAAAGCAACTAAGTTAATATTCGTAGCGGATTTATGTTATTAATCTTAGAGAAAATATTCCATCAAATCAAACATATATTGCAAACAGTTATGTGTCTAGATTAATCAACTTATCTAATTTTTAAGACTCTCGTTCAATTAAGTTATTAGTGTGGACATTGTGATTATTTGATGGTTAGGGTTAGTTACACTATAGATCGGTTAACTAACTAATGTTAAAAAAAGATAAATATTCAGAATATAAATTGATTTATCATTTTAATGATCAGTTCTAATTTCTATTAGTGGATGTCTACTTGAAACCAAGGTTTGTTCTCTTAACGGTTTTTTAATTTATTTAATTTAGCTTAATTATTTTATTCTGTTATAACCTAGATAACCTAAAACAACCTCAAATTTCATATCATCTAGCATAAAAATCTGAACTAAATCTTTCTTATAGGATCGATCCCTTACTTGCTCTATACTATTTTGTTTATTTAAGTTAGGATAATTAATTTGTATGACTATAACATCGCAACAATACTCATGATTTATAACTTACCAGTGGGGATGTCTATGAAGCTGGAGTTTGTGTTTTTATTTACGGTCATACTCAATCCTAATAGTTCAAGTTAGAGTATAGATATTTGTCTTTGACCATTGCTTAATTGCTTGAAGCAATTGTGATAATCTAAGACTTGACTTATGATGTATTGAGGAAACATAATTTTCTAATGAAGACATCTTTGACGTGGATTATCAATGATTTTCTAACTTATAAATTGGGTTCTTATTAGAGCACATATTAAAAACTAACATGTTCATATTCCATCATTTTTCATGAAGCATTTACCCATACATTTATTGTGGAATACAAAAGTTAAAGGCTCAATCTAAGATAGATGGATGTATTAATTCAAGAGGTTAGAGATTCTACATGCATTGTAATTAAAATTTCATTGTTTTTCTTAACATATTTCAAAATATTCATTTAATTTCATGCAGGTATTTATTTAATCTTAAGAGCAAATTAAAAAACAAGGCACATATTAAGGTTTTGATGAAATATATCTGATGGTATATTCTAAAGACTATAGGAACTATTCACTTCTCAATATGTTGTTAATTAATGTTCTTTTGACTATTCATTTTTCTCTCAACATCATCATCGATAAAATGAAAAGTCATCTGTAATATTTAAAGGACTTTTTGAAAATTTTTGTTTAAATTAAAAATTTCCATTTAAATTTACAGATAGAATCACCTATAAAAATATCAAAAATATTAATATTTATTTTTTTTTTATCAATGAAATCTGCCCAAATACCAAGAACATTAAATTTTAATTTGACTTTATAAATAGAATCACCGATATAAATATTAAAAATATTAATATTAAATATTTCATTGATAGAACTAAATTAAAAATACCTGAATCAGAAAAGATAGGGCTTCATCTTCTTCTATCTTCTTCTCTTTTCTTATTCTCGGCTAAAATCAAGCATTTTCTTCTCTTCTCATCCTCAAATATGTTGTATTTCTTCATTTTTCCTTTCATTTTCTTTTTCATAGGTTTATTAACTATATCTTTTTGTTTTGTTTTCTTTTTAATTATCAACATAAATTAAGCATTCAATTATGCTAAGAATTTTTCATTACATTTTCTTCCTTTTTGTGTCCTTTTTGCATTATTTTTGCTTTTTTTCTCCTTTTTTTAATTATTTTTGTTCAATGTTGTGTTCTTAATAATTTTATGAATTAATAAATGTGTTAAATTTTAGTTGTTAATGAAAAAAGTTTTCTTCAATTGTAGTTATTATTTTCAAATTTGTTTTTCAATTTCAATTAAATGTATAGGATTAATTTGAATTATTATTTTGTATTTATTCCATTCAAAAAATTGCAAATTTAGGGTTAAAAATATTATCAATTAGAAATAATTGTGATGGATTTTAGTTCATATAAAAAATTTCTCATTATTTTGTTGAATTTTAGTTTTTCTTTTAATTTTGTTTTTCAATTTCAATTAAATATGCAGGATTAATTTTAATTATTATTTTTAATTTTTTAAATTTAGAATATTTTTTGTAATTTAGGATTAAAAATATTATTATGTAGAAAATGAAAAGTTTCTATGAATTTAAACTATGCTAAATTATTAGAAGAAATTGAATAAAATCGATTGGTTTGTGGCCTATATATTATGTATTTGTAGCTTCAAATTTTTTTGGTAGCCTTCCGTGTAGGAGAGGTGCTTCTAATTTATTTTTAAAAAATAGAAATTGTTTAATTTTTTTTATCTGTTAATTTGTGTAAATTCCTAGGGGAAAGTCTATTGCACTTTGCAAGGATAGAATCACTATTTATTCTTCTAGAAAATATGTTGACAACCACGACTCATTAGAAAATTCTATTATTTAAGCACTTGAGGCATAATTATCAACTCATGATGTAGGCTTGTCGAGTGCAATGCTGAAAAGTCGAGGGGTGTTCCTTCACAGAAAAATCCATTTACCAACAAGTACGAGACCTAGTGGAAGGATGGATATTCAATGCAAGTTTATTTTGCTTTCACAATGATATGTTTAATAATTTTTTAAAAATAATTTCATTTAACGAATCCAATTTCAAGTTTATAAACATTGAAGCTGCAAGAACAATAACATTTGACGATGGAAATTATATTGTTTTAATGGATCTAGGTTTTCAAACGTCCTAAATGGAAAACGCAGGTCGATGCATGATTTTTAAGGTTCAAGGTTAGTATTAATTTAAATATTTTTATGTTAATCAGGTTACTTTATTAAAATTAATAAAATTTACCTTTTATAAATTTTTACTTCAAGGAAAAATTTGAATAAGAGAGCACTAGTAATAATATTGCAAGGAGAGTTTGGAAGAATCTCACTATAATCAAGTAAGATCGAATTCAAAATATATTTTTTATTCCAATTATTTTTTTCCATTAACTAATAGATAATTAATTTATACCATATAGGTTTCTAAAAAATATATGAAAGAAAGAGAGCTTCTAGGCTGGAATAACGTGGTGGTTTGGAAGGATTTCAAACTATCGCACGTGTCACAAGCTATATGGGCAGAATACATTTAGCACGTGATATTTGCTCATTTCACGCGAAGGTCATATTCAGGTGTGGAAAATAAAAACTAGCATGTTCATGGTTTCTTTACCATGCACACTAACGACTCCATATTGTTTGTTTCATATGCATGTTGGATGATAGGATTTTATTTTTTGTTACATTCATTTTTTTATTTGTTGTTTTTTATAAATATATTTAACTAACAACATTTATATCTTGCAGACCATAGTTCTTTGATGTGAGCTAAGCCTAATGAAGCTTTTTATTGAAACACATATGCAAAGTGATAACTGCCAAAAAGGAGTGTAGTATTTCATGGATAGTCGAGCTTGCCAGTTTGTAATATGTTGGTTTTCAACCTTTTATTTCTTAAGTTAATATTTCCTTGAATTTGATGATTTTATTTTTTCTTTCCAAGATACATGCATATAACAGTCGGTTGAAAGAGAGATATAGGGATAATTCTTCAACCTATTTAGATCTTGATATGGGTTTGTAGTTGGAGATTGGATCGTCTGATGAACCCAATAGAAATCAGGTATATAAATTCTCTAACACTATTACAAAGAACTTACAGATAGATCGTAGTTCTTTAACCGTTGGATGATTACAATCAATTCTAAACACTCAAACTCTAGAGTTTGTGGTAATATTAGACCAATGAGTGTAGATTCAGATATACTATCTTATTGAAAAATATGAACTAGTGAATGCTTGCATTATTATTTTCAATCATGAGCATATCAATAATATATGTATTGTATTTATGCATTGGAAGTGTAAATACTAATATAAATGTACGTGGATAAAACTATTAAATCTTACTTTGTAAAGTAATTAAATTGAAGAATCAAATCCTCTCAGCATTGCGACTTTTTTCCGGCTAATAGTTTTTTATGGGTCCCGACTCTTGTCAGCTTTATATTATGATCAGATTCGCAAGTTTGAGTATCCTTGTTATGGGAGGTAATTCTAAAGGTGGATATGATGTATAACTTGGAATAAAACGTGGCGTTCGATGATTGCCCGAACCAGAGCATTTGCAACATGTACCTGTCGGACATCCTTGAAGCATATGCATATGAAAGATCACAAAAAACCTCACACCAGTTGGTGAGTCAGCTTAAACAAGGTCATGTGGGATGGTTATACTCTTTGAAGGTAGAAATCAAGAGTCAATATCTGATGTGCCACATCCCCACTCACAGTCACAAGCTACTTAAGTGGCATGACCACCTTGTGTTTTAAACGAATCATTTGTTTTTTTAGTGGTTTTTTTTAATAAATAAATTAAAATAATAGTTTAATAATAGTTTTTAATGGCTTGGAAATGGCATCAATGCTTTCAGAATGCAATCGTGAATGACAGCAGAAACTGATGACTACATGATTTCTTTTCTTCATGCTCTCGTAGCGCTATCGCCAGCTTTCTTTCGAATTGGTTCTCCTTGCTAGCAGAGTCATCCGAGCAATGGCCACTCCATGCCCAGTGGAATATGTTTTCTTTCAGGGCCACCTCTCATTATTCTTTGTTCTCTTCGTCTTTGGAATTTGTTGATGCAATTTCTCGAACAGCCTGTACGCTACCCTAAGTGGGTGGGTCCAGCAAGCATCCATAACTTTACCGTCAACTCCCGTGTATTTCCACTTGTTGTAATTTCCCCTCATCTATTCAATTTATCCTTAAAATAATATAAATTATTATTTAAATTAATTAGATTGATTTAATTTTTTGATGTGATATCAACAATGACAAAGCTAGGATTTTTTAAATAAAAAATAAATTACTAATAAATATTTGATATTATATTTTATATGGTCATGTGTTATATAAAAAAATTAATTTGAAATATATGTACCAACTCAAGTTAAATTAAATTAATTAAAAAATAATTTTACATTAAAAAACACACATTATAATTGTTTTTTTCAAGATTTTATGTTTTAAAATTACTTTACAATGATTTTATTTTTAATCTCATTAAAAATATCTTTATATATATATATATAACATGATTGATACTTAAAAGTGATTTTTTATCAAGGTTTTATATCATTATTTTGCACTTAAAGTATCAATAACTTCTTAACTAAAACATGTTTTATAATGATATATCTAATAATATAAGATACCTTTAATTTGTCGTAAATAATCATTTTAAATTCAGGTCTATCACATAAATAAAAAGATTGATTGATGAATTTAAGAACTAAAATTGAAAGGATAAAAAGATAACCAAACTTAGAAAAGAGATATTGGTGCAATCCAAACCAAAACATTGTTCGGTAATTGAGTTATATCTGGAGCTATAAATCTCAGATTTAGGTCTACTTTTAATGGATGGAAAAGTAAAACATAGGCCTACAACTTTCATATAGAGCCTATGATCTAAAAAGACCATTTTCAAGTCCAAATTGTTGCAACAACAAAAAAAGCCTGAATCTATTCTCCAGCCCGAGCACTGTTCAGTACTTTGGCCATAATTGGAGTTCTAGAAGTCCAAATGAGTTGAATGTTTTACACAAGAAAGTTTAGACAATTTCCTACAACTTTCATGTTTTCAAATGGCTTCAATTTTGATGTTATCAATGACGTTTTGGGCAGACAAGAGAAGATAAAAATTATCACCAAGTCAAGAGTTGGTCACCGACTCATTAATTAGTCATCAAATCAATAGTTTTCAATTTTGCTTATAAAAGGAGGCATTTGCCATGCATTTAGGCATCTTAGCTTCTAGATCAAGATCATGCTCATGCTTTCTCTCTTTATATTTTTTGTAATGTTTATGCTTTGTTTTTATTAATATCAAGTTTATACCTTTAATTTCCTTTCCTTTACTTAGTTAACTTTTATCTTTTTTATATTCTTATTTTGTTTATCTATTTTTCTTTCTTTTATTATGTGTAGCTAAGTTTCTTATGTCAAGGTGAAAAGGTTACACTAATGGTGTAAGAATAAGTATAGTATAAACTTAATATAGACTTTAATGTTTGATACTAACATGTTTTATATTTGTTATCTTGTTCACTCTTTAATATTTTGCTTGTTAAATGACTAATCTTGATTAATGTTGTATAACACCTGGTACAACAAATGCTTGATACTTTCATACCCTATACTATATGGTATAACTGACACCTGAGTTATGAAAGAAACTTGATTTGTTGTTAACATAAGTTATAATCATAGATGCTTGATGAAATTTACAAGTATTAGCATTAATTGAATAAGATGACTAATGTAATCATATTAACAATCTATAATCTGATTGGAACCTCCTTTGTATGTGGTTTCCAATTGACTAATAAGAGTTTGTATTATATTTGTTTCACATGCCATTAGTGGATCATCTAACCTTGACATTGTTTGTTATTATTATTTAATCCTTATATTATTTTTTTATCTCAAATTTCTCATCAACTTTTCTTCTTCTTCTTTTTCTTTATTATTGTTATTATTATTACTACTACTACTAGTATTATTAGTATTATTATTGCTACTATTATTATTGTTGTTGTTATTGTTACTATTATTGTTGTTTATAATTTGCACAATTAATCTCCCTGTGGTTCGACCCCGGTCTTGCCAGGTTATTTATTACTTCGACACTCCTACACTTAGAAGAAGACATCAATCTTTTAGTCATGTCAAGTTTTTGACACAGTTATCAGGGAGGTAAGTTCTTGTATAAATTATAGTTTTTATTTTATTTTTACTTTTCACTTTTCTTATATATAACTTTGTTTCTTTTCTCTTGTTTCTTTTTTTTTTATTTTTTTTTCCTTTTATTTTATTCCTAAATGTGCATAAGAGTGTGGTCACGTACATCAAGTGGTACACTTTGTAGGGTATCCTCATCATTTTCAGAAAATATGGTTGAAGAAGATAATCAATCACTTTATAATGAGAATAATGAGAATAACCGTGCTAGAACACTTAGAGACCACATAAATCCGACAAGAACAAGTGCACCATCATGTATAGGTTTTCCTCTCGATGCATCTTATTGTAATTTTAAGCCAGGCATTATTCAACTTTTACCTTCTTTTTATGGCTTAGAATTGGAAAATCCATACTTGCAATTAAAGGAATTTCAGGAGGCCTGCAACATATATAATAATTTAAATTGTAGCATGAACACCATCGTATTAAAGCTTTTTCCTTTTTCATTAAAAGATAAAGCTAAAAAAATGGCTATAAAATTTAAGACCAAGATCCATTCGTGGTTGGGATGAAATGCAATAACAGTTTTTATAGAAGTTTTTCCCATCTCATAGAACAAACTCTTTTAAAAAACAAATCACCACTTTCACTCAAAAACCAGGAGAAACATTTTACCAATGTTGGGATAGGTATCCAGACTTGCTTAGTACTTGCCCTCATCATGGTTTTGAAATATAGAGATTGGTTTCATATTTTTATAAAGGATTAACACCTAAAGATAGGTAAATAGTTGAATTGATGTGCAATGGAACTTTTAAAGATAAAGATCCTAATGAAGCAATGGAGTACTTAGACTTGTTAGCTGAAAATGCTCAAAATTGGGACACCGCGGGTACTTGTGAGGCACCGAGTCAAACTTAACCTCATACATCTAGTGGAGGTATGTACAACCTTAAGGAAGATCATGACCTTCAAGCCAAGTTTGCATCTTTAGCTAGAAAAATCAAGGCATTAGAATTGAAAAGGAGCGGTCAACTAAAATTTGTTGAAAACATTGTATGTCAAATATATGAAACAAATGAACACTCAACCAATAATTGTCCAACCTTGCCTTCTTTTAAGGAATGTCTCCATGAACAAACCCATGCTTTAAACAATTTCGAAAAGGCCAACCACAACCCATACTCACAAACATATAACCCCGGTTAGAGAAATCACCTAAATTTTAGTTGGAAGAGTGAGAACAACAATGCACAAACTTCACAACCACCATTTCAAGCACAACACAATTTCCAAAAATTCTTATAAATATGCACCTCCTTATGCTCCACCTCCTAGAAGAAATCTTAAGGAAACATTGCATGCATTCATTGAAAAAAAGAGACAATCAATACTCAACTTGCTCAAAATATGATAAATTTTAAAGATACTCTTGCAAAATTAATATCTACTCTTAGTTTCCAAGAGAAAGGTAAGTTTTCATCTCAACCACAATAAAATCCCCAGGGGCAATACAATGGAAATGCAAGTAGTTCCGGAAGCCAACACATAGATCAAGTCAAATCAGTCACTACTCTTTGCAGTGGTAAGGATATTGAAAAACCCTCTCTTGAACCTTATAAGAAAGATAATGAGTCAATCTTTAAGGGTAAGGAAGGGGTTGAATTTGAAAATTACAAAGAAAAGATTGATTCTCCGCCGGTACTTCCATTTTCTCAAGTCATGACCAAACAAAGAAAAGTCAATCACAACTCTGAAATTTTTGAAAGATCCATACATTGTGAAAAGGAAATTGAATGTGAAAAAGAAAGCCTTTCTAGCCGAATAAGTAAGCGTTATTCTTCAGAACAATAATGCTTTGAAATATAAAGACCTTGGTTGTCCTATAATTTCTTGCTTTATTAGAGAGCATAAAATTGAAAAAGCCTTGATCTTGGTGCTAGTGTGAATTTACTTTCATATTTAGTTTTTCAAAGTCTCAATCTAAGTGAGTTAAAACCAACTTTTATAACCGTTTTACTTACCGATAAATCTATAAAAGTGCCTAGATGAATAATTGAAGATGTGTTAGTACAAGTCGATAAATTCATTTATCCTATGGATTTTCTTGTCTTGGACACACAACCTGTTGAAGTATATAATTCATTTCCTGTTATTTTAGGACGTCTATTTCTTACAACTTCTAATGCATTGATTAATTGTAAGAATGGACTGATAAAGCTATCATTTGGAAACATGACATTGAAGATGAATATTTTCAACATTTGCAAGCAACCTGGAGATAATAATGATTTACAAGAAGTAGATCATATTGATGAATTAGTTTATGATCAACTTAAATCTACTTCAAGTAAAAATGAGTTGGATGAATCTGAAGATTTATAAATGATTTATTCTGAGGAAGAAATCACAGATGAAAAAGGCATTGAAAATTTTGATGCGAATCTTCTGTCAAAAGTGATAACAAATTTGACATTTAACATCACACCAATCGATGATTACTTTCCTGATGAATCCTTATTTTCCATTAGTCTAATGCCTTAGTACGATAAAAAAATTATCAATTTTCTTGCTTTAGGAGATTTGCTAGTTGATTGGAGTATCCAAGACAAAGAAAAGTTTTTGAACGAAGTAAAGAACTTCTATTGTGATGACCCTAACTTATTCAAATATTATCCTGATCAAATATTTCAAAGATTAATTCCCGACAAATGAGGTAAGCAGTGTCATTAAATTTTGTCATTCTGAAGCATGTGAAATTATTTCTCGTAAAAAAAGACAGCTACAAAAATCTTTTAAAATGGATTTTATTGGCCCATCATGTTCAAAGACACACATGTATTCTGCAAAACTTGTGAAAATTGTCAAAAAGTTGACATTGGATAAAAAGTTTTGTTTTATATTTCTCAAGTCTATTCATTTCCTAGAGAGCTAAGATCAAGATAGAACAATCTTTATGGGGCCTGTGATATTGAGAATTCAATGCATGATAATGTTTTTAAGGAGAATGGACATCGTTTGAAAGCTTACTTTGATAATTTTCCTAGTAAAAATGAATCAACTAGTTTGAATGATCTTGTAGATAAAGGTTGATTATTTTGTTTTTCTCACATTGTTTTTATGTTTCTTTTTGAGTGATTTTTGCTAGTTTCTCTTACCCTGATCAAATGACAAATAACGATACTCTGTGACTTAAGTCGATTCTTTTAGTTTCTCATAATAATTGATATCTGTGTATATATTTGTACAATTCTTTAAATCTCTCTTCCAATTCTCATTTGAAAATAGACACTAATCTTGAAAATTTGAAAAAGTATTTTCCTACTTTGCCTTAGAATGCGATTACAAAAATTTACCATACTAGATGTGGAAGATTGGGATTGTTAATGAATCATGGAATTCCTGAAGATATTCACTGGTTGATTGAAGCAAAGGTCTGATTATCAGGTGAGTCCTCTAACTCTTTCATTTCACACATGCCTAGAACAGGTGAAAGCACTTTTGCAAAGAAACGTCGTGCAAAATGATAGAAAGTCTATCATCGATGCGCTAGATGGACTTGTAATACACAATGTCATTCTTTAGGAATGGTATCTATAAACTATGAAGATAAAATACAATTCATTAAGGATGGCCTGAGTAAGGAGTCTTTAGATAATCTTCTATTGACTCTTGAGACGTATCCTAGTGGAGATGTGCATCGTGCAATTCATGATTTATGGTCATTATTTCATAAAGAACATGATCGACATAGTCTTGAGAATTTGACTAAAAAAGACCATGTTTGCTAGTTTTTAAAAAAACTGGATGGAAAGCCTATCCCCGACCCATAAAAGGCGTTTAAGCCATTCTTTGACGTAAAACTAAGGGAATATGTGAGCCACAATCACAACTACCTGTACATACACATTCTTTTTTCAAAATTAAATAAATAAAAAGAGAGAGTGTGTGTGAGACTCCAGCTGGCCTACACATATGTGGTATGAATGCCCTTTTAATTTCTCATCTATAAAATCTTCTTTTCCCTCCCTTCATTTCCACTCAACCTATACATTCACCACATAGAGAAGTGTGTAGAAATGGCAAGTTCCTCGAGTCAACAAAAAAGAAATATTTGTATTTTCAGTGGATCTAGTCTTGGGAAAGAAAAGGAATTTTTAGAATCATCAAATCATCTTGGTCAGGTGCTAGCTGAGAGAAAGATTCATTTAGTATATGGGGGAGGCAGTCTTGGGTTAATGGGAGGTGTGTCAATAGCTGCATTTTTATGAGGTAGTCAAGTTTTGGGGGTTATCCCTGAAGCTTTAGCACAAGGGGACATCATTGAAAAAATACTTGGAGAGGAACTTCAGGTCTCCACAATGTCGGCTCAAATGAATGCAATGTTTAACAATGATAATGCCTTCATTGCTTTACCAGATGGTCTAGGCTTATTGGAAGAGATTTCATATTTCATCCTAGGCCCAACTACACATTCACCATAAACTCATAGGTTTGTTAAATATTAATGGTTATTATGATAAGTTGTTGTCTTTTCTTGATCATGCTGTGGAACAGGAATTTCTAACATCTTCTGCACGACAAATCATAATCCTTGCTGCTGCTACTGAACAATTGATTGACCAACTACAATCTTTCATTCCTGTAATTGATCCTTCCATGAGTCGTATAAATTGGTCAATTAAGAAAAGCCGTAAAAAGTTTAGATTGAATTTAAGCCTTTATTTGTGAATCTTTATGTCTTTTGGTTTTATTATTGTGTTTTGTTGTTTCTTATATTTGTTTCAGTGTGTTTCATGTTTATCAATGTTTGCTATTTCAAGTGATATCTTCTATACTTGATCTTTCTACCTTTAAACATTAAGGATAATGTCTTGTTTTAGTTGGGGGAGAGGGTAGTAGCTAAAAAAAATGTGTTTTCTATTTTATAAAAAAATGTGCAAAATTGTTGTTACTATGATAGCAAAGTAAGGAGAACTTTTTATGACTCTTGAGATACATCTTAGTAATCATTCATAATAAGGTATACCATAATACTTCTTGAAATATTCAGATTTACAAACTCTCACATTGTTATCACTTAATTCTGCTTATATACTTATTTAACATGTATTCTTAAACCTTAATTTACACACACATACTTTAACATATGATTGTGGGTTGCATATTGGATTATTACATTATTTATATTCTTTTGTTAAAGGTAACAACTAAGGGAAATGGATAGTATATAATTAAAAAGAAAAAAGAAAAAAATATAGATAAGTTTGGTTTCGTAGCCTCCTTAACCTAAAAAATTAAGCCCGAAGGGGTGTTTTAACACCTAATACCCTAAAGTCAACTGACTTGGGAGCTATTGGCTCAACGCTTGTTACATGGGTTGAGAAGAAAAGCTTAAGAGAATTAAACATTACACTATCTACATATCAATATCTATGACCCGAGTTACTAAACTCGTAGGGGTGTCTTAACACCTAATGTCCTAAGATCAACTTAACACCTAATGTCCTAAGATCAACTGGTCTAGGAGTTATTAGTTGAAAGCATGTTACATGGGTTAAAGATGCATAGTGTTTTAAATTATATATATATATATATTAAAAAAACAAAAAAAGAAGAAAAAAATAATAATCCCAACCCAAGGAAGTTAACCTTAAACATTAGAACAAAAAAATTATTTTTTTCCAAGAAAAACCCCATAATTATGTATTGATACATTGAGCACAAAAAAAGGTTTGAGAATATCTTGTTAAAAGGTTTTGAGCAGGTATATAAATTTAATGAGTTTGTTTATCTGGATAGATTAATGAAAGTTAAATGATGACTACCTTGCTTTGTGAAATTTGCAAAGTATTTTTCTATTTTAACGCTTTGATTACTAGGGACTAATAATAAGCTAGTTGGGGAGTGTGATTGATACTTAAAAGTGTATTTTTATCAATGTTTTATATCATCATTTTGCACTTAAAGTATCAATAACTCCTTAACTAAAGCATGTTTTATAATAGCATATCTAATAATATAAGATACCTATAATTTATGGTAAATATTCATTTTAAATGCAGGTCTATCACATAAATAAAAGGATTGATTGATGAATTTAAGAACTGAAATTGAAAGGATAAAGAGATGGCCAAACTTAGAAAAGAGATGTCGGTGCAATCCAAACCGAAATGATGTTCGGTAATTGGGTCATATCTAGAGCTATAGATCTCACATTTAGGTCTACTTTATATGGATGGAAATGTAAGACATAGGCCTACAACTTTCATATGGAGCCCAAGATCTAAAAAGGTCATTTTCAAGTCCAAATTGTTGCAACAACAAAGAAGCCTGAATCTGTTCTCTAGCCCGAGCAGTGTTCAGTATTTTGGCCATATCTGGAGTTCTAGAAGTCCAAATGAATTGAAGTGTTTACATAGGAAATCTAAGACAATTTCCTACAACTTTTATGTTTTCAAGTGGCTCCAATTTTGACGATATCAATAACTTTAACGTTTGATAGTAACATGTTTTATATTTGTTATCTTGTTCACTCTTTAATACTTTGCTTGTTAAATGACAAATCTTGATTTATGTTGTATAACACCTGGTACAACAAATACTTGACACTTTTATACTCCATACTGTATGGTATAACTAACACTTAAGCTATGAAAGGAACTTGATTTGTTGTTAACATAAATTATAATCATAGATGCTTGACAAAATTTTCAAGTATTAGCATTAATTGAATAAGTTAACTAATGTAATCATATTAACAATATATAATCTGATTGGAATCTCTTTTGTGTGTGATTTTCAATTGAATAATAAGAGTTAATATTATGCTTGTTTGACATACCATTAGTGGATCTTCTAACCTTGACATTGTTTGTTATCATTATTTAATCTTTACGTTAATTTTTCATCTCAAAGTTCTCATCAACTTTTCTTCTTCTTCTTTTTCTTTATTATTGTTATTATTATTATTACTATTACTACTACTATTACTATTAGTATTATTAGTATTAGTATTGCTATTATTATTGTTGATGTTGTTATTGTTATTATTGTTGTTGTTTATAATTTGTACAATTAACTTTTTCGTGGTTCGATCTCGGTCTTGCCAAGTTATTTATTACTTCGACACTTCTGCACTTGGGAGAAAAAATCAATCTTTTAGTCGTGTCAACACAGTTTTATTTATCTATTTCTAAATATTCTAAAGATCAGGAAAGTTACATAATGAAATAAATAGAAAAGATGAAGGGAACTTAGCATATAATATTTACACATACATATATTAATTCAAGGAAGTCATAAACTATTATAAAACTTAATATTTTCAATAACTAATTATAAAGAAATAAAACTAAAATTAGATAATGAAACAAATAGAAAAGATAAAGAAAACTTTCCTAAATTATAAAGCATAACATGTTACTTGTTTAACTAATTAGTAGCTTAGGGCTCGAAGAGAAATTTTATAGGGAAAAAAAAAGGCTAGGACAGTAGTAAAAAAAAATGGATTAATTACTAGCTAATAAAGAAAATGAACCTATAAAACTATTATATTAATTTTTTAATATAAAAAATACTTTAAAAAAATTAAGATGGCAATTGCCCCTTTTGCCTTACTATAGCTCTATCATTGGGTATAAGAGTTTTAATGATCAAACAGTCATAAGTTCAAATGTTATTATTTATAATTATTTAATAAAAATTAAGCATAAAATTATATAAACATGTATAAGTTTTAAATTTAAAGAACTTTTATTTAGAAGAGTGTATTAAAGAATATTATAAAATATATTTTAAAATTTTTCTTAAAAATTTAAGTTTTTAATTGAATTTATTCTTTAAAAGCCATAGCTATAAATTGATATTACATTATTTTTTTTCTTTTCTTTTAAAAAAGAAAACAGGAAAGATGAAGGTAAAAATAGTTTTGTCTTATTAGAGATGACTTGGGCTGAAAGTCCAGCGATATTAGAATGAATCTTTTTGCTTAAAAGATTGCATGTGATATGAATAGCACTTAAAAAGAGTATAGATGCAAGTAAAAAATTTATTAGTCTTTATTTTAATAATTTTTTTTATAAATCATCATAAATTTTCAAAGAAAATAATACAAAAATTATGATGATTTTCTCTCAAAGAGTAAAAAGTAGTGTAAAAAAATAAGGATTTAATTTAATAATTTAATGAAGTTTGATTATTTTTTGATTTAATATTATTGGTTTTCTAGGGCTTCTCTTAAAGCATCTTTAGGTATTTTATAGGCAAAATAAAGTGCTAATAATATATATATATATAGAGAGAGAGAGAGCTAGGGGGTTAAGAGTGATTTTAAAAAGCTCATTTTATATTATTTAAGTTTTATGTAATTATTAAATAGAAAAGTATTGAGAAAACGAAATTAACCTATTATTCAAGTTTTAATAATTTATTTTATATGATTTTATTTAATAATGATTTTTTAATTAGAGTTTTGGTGGGATTTATATGGTAGTGGTAAAAATATGTTATAATGTTAATATTGTATTTAAGGATTGTCCCAATTTCTTTAATAATTATTTTATTATTATTATTTTAATTAGATTTAATATCGCGGTTGATGAGTTAAAGGAGTAGGATTGTCTCGATTCAACAAGATTATTTATATTGTGTATTTATTTCGAAATTTTTAGGATCTTTCATTAAATGAAAAGAAAAATATATTATAATAATACAAGGAGATAGAGATGTCCATTGTGTATTTAAATATCCTTTTTTTTCTTTGCACTAAATGATTATGCTATTGGATAGAGCTAAAGAGGAATAAGAGAATAAAGGTTTCGTGTCTTCCACACAACACTGCTCTTGATCAATGGCAGCCATAGTCATAATCAATTCCACCTCAATGCAACAGCATATTACAAACTGCATCTCTGATTTCTACAGGAGTAAGGATATATTAAGATAAGTATAAACAAATAAAAAATACCCTCTTTCTTCAGCCATATTTGGGTTATCGGCTAGCTAAAATGTACCAAGGACGTCAAATACCTTTCAGTCTTGTTTGGTTGATATATATATATATATAGATATATCCTTAACGTACTTATAGATTCTTTTTTGTTGTTAGCTTGTCCTACCTCACCACACTTGTGTTTCCACAAAATTCTGGTAATGATTTTTATTATTTTTTATTATTAAAAAATAATATCAAATTATTTTAAGATTTTATTTAATAATTTAAGTTTTTGAGTTAAAATTAATTTAATTACATATATTTATACAAATCAATACATCTTTATCATATAAATATGTATCGGATAATTTGTTGAAGAACTAAAACTCCATTATTAGTAGTACTATTTATAATTAATCTTGAAACAAGCTTTGATATTATTGCATGCTATATCAGGATAGAGAGAGAGAATCTTGTTAGAGAGAGATTAATACATTTAAGAATTGTATTGAATCTTGAAATGACTACAACCAGAAGAGAAACATAAAAGATAATTCAATATGAAAGTGGTTTTGCCTCTTGCAATAAATATGAAATCTATTTATACACGAAAATTTGAATAGTTAAAAATTAAATAAACTTTGAAAAAATTATCTCTTCATTCCATAGTTTGATCTTTTTCTTATTTATTTGTTATATTTTAAAAAAATATATTTTATATCCTAAACTTTTATATGCCTGTGACAATGTGCATGCTCTAACATGTCAAAAAATATTTAATTATTTGTTTTCATTTAATGACTAAAAACTCTTAAAAATTAAATGTTATAACTTTTTCATTCTTTTAAAGAAATCTAGTCATCACCTTCAACATTTTCTTCTTTATTTTCTTTTGAAGTACTTTCAATCTTTCTAGGAATAGATTTTAGTGTTAGGTTTCCGATTTAAATTCAAATTCAAATCTTGAATTTGCTTCAAGAATAAAAGAATCATAAGAGCAAAAATTCAAGAAATTAATTTTCAACCAAGATTGACCAATACTAAAAACATCTAACTAAAAATTCCTTACATATCTCAACTTTGTAATGTCAATACAATCTTTGATTTTATCTCAGACTATATTTGCATTCTCATCATAGAAAAGAAATGATATAAGCCAATCAAGATTAGCAAAATTCTTGTCTTCCACCATGTAATTTCCCCTGTACTTCACACAATGTTCCCATAATGAGCAAAATGATAAGATCTCTTGTTGATACATAAAAAGCATACATATGTTAGGATTTAGTTAGTTTATGTCACTAATTCATATGTGAATTATAATGTGTAAGACATCCTCACGTGAATCAATTTTGGGTTTTGGTTTATCTTCGATATGGTATGGTCTTTTCATAAAAAGCATACGATATTTGAGAGTCACCATTTATCGATACCTTACTATCAAGAGTTTAAAAAATAAAAAGAAAAAGAAAAACAGAGCTGAAATCACTGAGAAACAAGCCTTGGTATTTTTCTTAAAAGAGTTGGGAATGGAAACCAAGAACTTAGTTGAGATATTTGAACCTAAAACTTTAAATCAAACCCATAAGCTAGCATGTTTACAAGATAACATTTTAGCCTATAGAAGATCCTACTAAAATTACACCATAACTGCATTAAGAAACACCAACCAAACAGCTTAATTCAAGCCTAGCCATAACCAAACACCTTATAAAATCTCACCTATATTGACTATTAACAATCCTAACTCATATCCTCAATACAAACTTACCTTAAGAATCATTAAATTTGTAAAGAATAAGGAGTTAGATGACAGAAGAGTTAATGGATTGTGTTTTTAGTATGATGAAAGGTTTGTGCAGCTATAAATATAAAAATAAAAAACTATATTCCTTGTATATAATGGATAATAATGGTGAAGAAGTAAAGGATGATAATAGTATTGTTGAGGAAAAATATAGCCCTGAACAGGTAACACCTCACATATTTATCAATGTATTGAAATAAGCTACTAGTTATATCTATTTTCATCATGGTGGACTCAAGAAGTGCTCCTAACTTCATTGACTCCAACATAGCAAGCAATTACAATGTGATCTTACAACAATCAAGTTATTAACAATGAAGGCAACTAATGAGGTTACAATGTTATGTACAACTATTTAAAGGAATTTTAAATGGAAAATAAAAGGAAACAATTTTAAATGGAAAATAGTTGTGACATGATGCTCCATATATAATGGTTGGCTACCTTAGAAGATATTTTATCAAATTACAAAGATATATATAGATGTTTTTTAATTGGCATAGGTAGAAAATGATGATTAGAGGAGATAATCTCATCAAATTATATACTATCATATTTGAACAGTTTAGTAATTTAGTGGACAGAGTTGTTTAAATATTAAAGGTCAATTTATACAACTTGAGGCTAGTTTCAGAAGTGTAAAGAGAATTACAATAAATGTTTGTTATCCTCTCACCTAACTAAGGAACCTTTCTCTAAAACTATTATTGAAAATATATCATAGCCTATTTAGAGAACTTAGAGGCTTAACTCCACCCAGGTTACAAGATTACTCAATTCCTTTGAAAAATAAAGCCTAACTTGTTAATCTAGAGCCCTATAGACACTCTAGACTTCAAAAAGATGTGGTCAAGAATATGGTGTCTAAAATACTATAATGTGAGGTTATATAGCCAAGTCATAATCTCTTTGTCTTTCTAATTGTTTTAGTAAAAGAGAAATACAACTCATAGACAATTTATGTAGATTACAAGGCACTAAATAACCTCATAAAAAAAAAAGCATCATATGCCTTTTATTGATAAATTACTGAAAAAAATTAGTAAGTGCAACTATTTGCTAAAAAATTGACTCAAGGGCTAACTACCGCTAGATTAGAATGAAGCATGGAGACATTTATAAGACTATATTTAGAGCCCATAATGGCCATTATAAATTTCTAGTTATGTCTTTCGGCTTAACTAATGTCACAACCACTTTTTAAAATCTAATGAATGAAGTCTTTTATGAATATCTTAAAAATTCTCTTATTTTTCTTTGATTATATTCTAATCTACAACCAAAAATTTAATGACCACCTCAGACTTCTACAGGCTATATCTAAATTGTTGAGATCCCTTCTGCAACCTATGTCTAAATTGTTGAGATCCCATAAATTGGTTGCTAAAGACAATAAGTGTATTTTCTGTAGTGATTCAATTGAGTTCTTAAGACATTATTTCTAAGGTGTCAGTAGCTATTAACCTAGGAAAATACAAGCAATAATAAACTAACCAATTTCTAAAACCATTAAACAATTTAGAGACTTTCTAGGGCTAACTAGTTAGTATAGAAAATTTATAAAGAGATATTGTTCTATATATAAACCCTAAATTGGGTTACTTAAAAAAGATGGATTAGGATGGAATAAGGAAGCTATTAAAGTCTTTAGACTTCTTAAAGAAGTCATGACTATATCATATGCTTTAATATTGCCAGATTTGGATAAATTATTTATGGTAGAGACCGATGCTTCAAGTATGGGTATAAAAGTAGTCATCGTACAAGATGGTTATCCTATATGCTTTATTAGCACTCCTTTAGATCCCAAGTGACACGACAAAAAGATTGATGTCTTCTTCCAAGTGTAAGAGTGTCGAAGCAATCAATAACCCGGCAAGACTAGGGTCGAACCACAGGGAGGTTATTGTACAAATTATAAATAACAATAATACAACAACAACAATAACAACAATAATAGCAATAATAATAATAATAATAATAATAATAATAATAATAATAACAATAATAAAGAAGAAGAAGAAGAAGATGACAACTTTGAGATGAAATATTAAAGTAAGGATTAACAATGATAATAACAAATGTCAAGGTTAGAGGTTCCACTAATGGTATGTCAAACAAGTGTAGTATAAACTCTTATTGTTCAATTGAAAACCACACATAAAGGAAGTTCCAATCAGATTACAGATTGTTAACATGATTACATTAGTCATCTTATTCAATTAATGTTAATACTTGTAAATTTCATCAAGCATTCATGATTATAACTTATGTTAACAACAAATCAAATTCCTTTCATAGCTCAGGTGTCGGTTATACCATACAGTATGGGCTATGAAAGTGCAAGGATTTATTGTACCAATTGTTATTATTAAACATTAAAGTCCATATTAAGTTTATACCATACTTATTCTTACACCATTAGTGTAACCTTTTCACCTTGACATAATTAACTTAGCTAGACATAATGAAAGAAAGAAAAATAGATAAACAAAATAAGAACATAAATAAGATAAGAGTTAACAAAGCAAAGGAAAGGAAATGAAAAGCCTAAACTTGATATTAATGAAAACAAAGCATAAACATTACAAAGAATACAAAGAGAGAAAACAAGAGCATGATCTTGATCTGGACATCAAGAAGCCTAAATGCATGGCAAATGCCTCCTTTTATAGGCCAAAATTGGGAAATATTGATTTGATGACTAATTGATGAGTAGATGGCCAACCCTTGACTTGGTGACAATCCTTATCTTCTCTTTTCTGCCCAAAACATCATTGATGATGTCAAAATTAGAGCCAATTGAAAACATGAAAGTTCTAAGAAATTGTCTCAGCTTTCTTGTGTAAACAATTCAGCTCATTTTGACTTCTAGAACTCCAGATATGGCCAAAATACTAAACACTGCTCGGGCTGGAGGACAGATTCGGGTTTCGTTGTTGTTGCAATAATTTGGACTTGAAAATGACCTTTTTAGATCTTGGGATCCATATGAAAGTTGTAGGCATATGTCTTACCTTTCCATCCATATAAAGTAGACCTAAATCTGAGATCTATAGCTCCAGATATGACCCAATTACCGAACAGTGTTCCGGTTTGGATTGCATCAACATCTCTTTTCTAAGTTTGATCATCTCTTTACCTTTGCAATTGAAGTTTTTAAAGTCATCAATCAATCCTTTCATTTATGTGATAGGTCTGTATTTAAAATTGACATTTACCATAAATTAAAGGTATCTTATATTATTAGATAGATTATTATAAAACATACTTTAGTTTAGGCGTTATTGATACTTCAACTGCAAAATGATGATATAAAACCATGATAAAAATGCACTTTTGAGTACTAATCACCAAGTAACAAGTTTTGTTTATATATAAAAAGGAGATTTTGACAATAATGTATGATGTAATTGATTAGTACTCAAAAGTATATTCTTATCATTGTTTTATATGGATGGAAAGGTAAGACATAGGCCTAAAACTTTCAAATGGAGCCCATGATCTAAAAAGGCCATTTTCAAGTCCAAATTGTTGTAACAACAAAGAAGCCCAAATCTGTCCTCCAACCCGAGCACTGTTTAGTATTTTGGCCATCTCTGGAGTTCTAGAAGTCGAAATGAGCTAAATTTTTTACACAAGAAAGATGAGAAAATTTACTAGAACTTTCATGTTTTCAATTGGCTCTAATTTTGACATCATCAATGATGTTTTGGGTAGAAAAGAGAAGATAAGGATTGTCACCAAGTCAAGGGTTGGCCATCTACTCATCAATTAGTCATCAAATCAATAGTTCCCAATTTTGGCCTATAAAAGGAGGCATTTGCCATGCATTTAGGCATCTTGGTTTCCAGATCAAGATCATGCTTTTCCTTTCTCTCTTTGTATTCTTTTTAGTGTTTATGCTTTGTTTACATTAATATCAAGTTTATGTCTTTCATTTCCTTTGCTTTGCTTTATTAACTCTTATCTTATTTATATTCTTATTTTGTTTATCTATTTTTCTTTCTTTCATTATGTCTAGCTAAGTTAATTATGTCAAGGTGAAAAGG
>SRLM01000544.1:143929-154465 GCA_015708895.1 Populus ilicifolia
ATCATGCATAGTTTTTCCTCCCGATGCATCTCATTTTAATTTTAAGCTAGGCATTATTCAACTTTTACCTTCTTTTCATGGTTTAGAATTGGAAAAACCATACGTGCATTTAAGGGAATTTGAGGAGGTCTGCAACAAATATAATAATTTAAATTGTAGCATGAACACCATCAGATTAAAGCTTTTTCCTTTTTCATTAAAAGATAAAGCTAAAGCATGGCTACAAAATTTGAGACCAGGATCCATTCTGTCTCTTATACACATCTAGATGTGTATAAGAGACAGGGCATACTTAGACTTATTAGCTGAAAATGCTCAAAATTGGGACACCGCGGGTACTTATGAGGCACCGAGTAAAACTCAACCTCATACATCTAGTGGAGGTATGTACAACCTTAGGGAAGATCATGACCTTCAAGCCAAGTTTGCATCTTTAGCTAGAAAAGTCGAGGCACTAGAATTGAAAAGGAGTGGTTAATTAAAATCTATTGAAAACATTGCATGTCAAATATGTGAAACAAATGAACACTCAACCAATAACAGTCTAACCTTGCCTTCTTTTAAGGAATGTCTCCATGAACAAGCTCATGCTTTAAATAGTTTTCAAAGGGCCAACCATAACCTATACTCACAAACATACAACCCTGGTTGGAGAAATCATCCAAATTTTAGCTGGAAGAGTGATGCACAAACTTCACAACCACCATTTCAAGCACATCATAATTTCCAAAATTCTCATGGATATGCACCTCCTTATGCTCCACCTCTTAGAAGAAATCTTGAAGAAACATTGGATGCATTCATTGAAAAGCAAGAGACAATCAATACTCAACTTGCTCAAAACATGACAGATTTTAAAGATACTCTTACAAAATTAACATCTACTCTTAGTTTCCAAGAGAAAGGTAAGTTTCCATCTCAACCACAATAAAATCTCAAGGGGCAATACAATGCAAATGCAAGTAGTTCCGTAAGCCAACACATGGATCAAGTCAAATCAGTCACTACTCTTCGCAGTGGTAAGGTTATTGAAAAACCCTCTCTTGAACCTTATGAGAAAGATGATGAGTCAATCTCTGAGGGTAAGGAAGAGGTTGAACTTGAAAATTGCAAAGAAAAGACTGATTCTCCGCCAGCACTTCCATTTCCTCAGGCCAAAACCAAACAAAGGAAAATCAATCACAACTCTGAAATCTTTGAAATTTTCAAACAGGTAAGAATCAATATACCTTTGTTGGATGTTATTAAACAGATTCTTTCCTATGCTAAATTTTTGAAAGATCTATGCACTGTGAAGAGGAAACTGAATGTGAAAAAGAAAGCCTTTCTAGCCGAACAAGTAACTGTTTAGTAATTTGGTTATGTCTGGAGTTCTAGAAGTCAAAATGAGCTGAATTTTTTACACAAGAAAGCTAAGACAATTTACTAGAACTTTCATGTCAAGTGGCTCTAATTTTGACTTCATCAATGACGTTTTGGGCAGAAAAGAGAAGATAAGGATTGTCACCAAGTCAAGGGTTGGCCATCTACTCATCAATTAGTCATCAAATCAATAGTTCCCAATTTTGGCCTATAAAAAGAGGCATTTGTCATGCATTTAGGCATCTTGGTTTCCAGATCAAGATCATGCTCTTCCTTTCTCTCTTTGTATTCTTTTTAGTGTTTATGCTTTGTTTTCATTAATATCAAGTTTAGGCTTTTCATTTCCTTTCCTTTGCTTTATTAACTCTTATCTTATTTATGTTCATATTTTGTTTATCTATTTTTCTTTCTTTCATTATGTCTAGCTAAGTTAATTATGTCAAGGTGAAAAGGTTACACCAATAGTGTAAGAACAAGTATGGTATAAACTTAACATGGACTTTAATGTTTAATACGAACATGTTTTATATTTGTTATCTTGTTCACTCTTTAATACTTTGCTTGTTAAATGACAAATCTTGATTTATGTTGTATAACAATTGGTACAACAAATGCTTGGCACTTTCATAGCTCATACTGTATGGTATAACCGACACCTGAGCTATGAAAGGAACTAGATTTGTTGTTAACATAAGTTATAATCATGAATGCTTGATGAAATTTACAAGTATTAGCATTAATTGAATAAGATGACTAATGTAATAATGTTAACAATCTATAATATGATTGGAACCTCCTTTATGTGTGGTTTTCAATTGAATAATAACAGTTTATATTATACTTGTTTGACATACCATTAGTGGAACCTCTAACCTTGACATTTGTTATTATCATTGTTAATCCTTACTTTAATATCTCATCATCATCATCATCATCATCATCATCTTCTCTTTCTTTACTATTACTACTACTACTACTACTATTATTATTATTGTTGTTATTGTTGTTATTGTTATTATTGTTATTGTTGTATTATTGTTATTTATAATTTGTACAATAACCTCCCTGTGGTTCGACCTCAGTCTTGCCGGGTTATTTATTACTTCGACACTCCTGCACTTGGGAGAAGACATCAATCTTTTCGTCGTGTCAGTAATCAAGTGAAGGCCATATTTATAGGACAAACATTTCAAAATCAAGACAGACAATGTCAGTTTAAAGTCTTTACTAGAGCAAAAAGTAACTTTTCCCTTTCAACCTTTATTTATAGATAGCTAAATTGATAGGTTATGACTATAAAATTGACTATAAAAAAGGAAGAGAAAACATAGTAGCTAATACATTTTCTAAAATTACTAGTATAGAGCTATGTTCCTTAGGGTTATCTACCTTTTCAACCAGTTTAAAGAAAAAATTAAGGCTTCAAAGGTAAAGGATAAATTAAAGTAGTACAAGCCATTATCCAAGACCTTCAAAAAGATCCTAATTCTTATCCTTACTATAAATGGGTCAATAACCACCTTAATAAGAAAGGACGATTAGTGGTTGGTAATGATCCTACATTGCATCAAAAATTGATATCATTGTATTATAATACTATTATTAAAGGGCATTTAAGTATCATTGTTACTAACAAGAGCGTAAAAAATTTGTTCTTCTAGAAGGGAAAGTAAAGGCATATTAAATAGTTTGTTAGAGAATGTCTTATATGTCAAAAAAAAAGTGAAAATATACTCACACCTAGACTATTACAATCTCTCCCTATTCTAAAAACACCATTTACAAATATTAATATGAGTTCTATAAAAGGTTAGTCTAAATCTAATGAAAAGGAAGTTATTTTAGCGATAGTTGACAAATTTAGGGAATATACACTTTTATTAGCCTTAATTGATCCCTACACTACTTTATTATGGATGGTGTTTAAAAGTTAAATGGCTTACCTAATACCATTATCAATGACAAAGATACAATCTTTCTTAATTAATTTTGGAAATAACTCTTCATTATCTAAAAAGTTAACTTATACTACTCTATTGCCTATTATCCTCAGTCTAATGGCTTAACTAAGGTAGTTGACAAGTGGTTAGAGAATTATGTATGATGCATGAATGGTGAGTCACTAACAAACTACGTGAAATGGTTATCTCTAGTTAAGTTGTAATATGACATCATTTTTCATACCTTAACTAATCCTTATAAGATACTGTATGGGCTCACTATATATATTCATGTACCCTATTTTCCTAAGAATTCTATGGTGAGGGTTATTGATAATTACTTAATTATTAAAGAAAATATGTTAAGACCATTCAAGGCTAATTTATAATTTGCCCGAAACAAGATGGCTCATATTGCAAACAAAATTAGGAGTGAAAGAACATTACAAACAAGACACCTTGTTTATCTCAAATTATAGTAATTTCAACAGAAAACTATAGTACATGAAATTTCTCAAAAATTAACATCAAAGTATTGTGGTTCATACTTAATTTTGGAGAAAATTAGTGTGAAGACATATCATTTAGACCTACCTTTTTCTGCAAAAACACACTTAATATTCCATATGTCACAGTTAAAAAAGCATATTAGCTACAAAATGGTTGAGTCATCTTTACCTAGTTTCTGAAGGCATCAATTCTAAACCCCAAGTTGTTATAAACTATAGAATGATTAAAGCATAATCAAGTACCAACTTAGGTTCTAGTATGTTAGAAGAACTAATCCTTATTAGACACCACTCAAGAATTAACAGATATTCTCAAACTCAGGTTTCCTCAGTTCTCCATTTAGGATAAGCTAGAATTAAACAAAGGAAAATTATCAAGAGTTTAACATTTAAAAAGAAAAGGAAACATGATGAATTTGTTAAAAGAAGAAAAAGATTATCATTATTACTCTATACTAAATAAAACATATCATTTAACTTGAATGAAACCTTGCTTATCACTCGCTCACTATGCACCATTTCTTTTAATGTCTTAGTTTATAGTAATGCTATAAGGGTGGCTAGAAAACTAATTTCTTTTCTTTCTTATTTACTTTTAGAATGCATAGTTTGTCATATGTGTAATAAATTAAAACAAGATGGATGATTAGACAATGATGAATTTTCATTGAAATCTCTCTCTTCCTTTCCCTCTCTTTCTCACTCTCTCTCTTCTTTCTTTTTTATGTGTTTTATGCGAGACCACATTATAAGACACTACCAAATATAGTCTTTTATTTTAATCATTCTTCAATTTTATTCAGGTTGGTTCCATTACATTATTGCTTGCACCATTTACAGTAAGATTGCTAGTAGTTTGATTTATGTATGGCAAAGGGATGTTTATGACGAGGAAATCAAGATCGATAATTTTTTATGGTTGGTGAATTTTTCATATAATGTATCATAGACAACTTCAAGAAATTGATATAAATGTGCAAGATCTTATTAAAAACCAACCAATGAAAAATTATGATATAAAGAAATGCATACTTTTAATAACCCAATTCCAGAATTAAATAAAACTTAAAAATCAATTTATAAAAATTCATCTCAATTCCCAAAACCCAAAAATCAATTCATATAAATTCAACTTAGTTAGAAAAAACCAATTTTTAAATTGAGAGAAGTCCACAAATCAATTCATAAATATTTGGGTTTTTCATGTAAAAAAGATATATAGTAGTAACAGCATTTGATAAAGAAGATGAAGAAAAAATTAGGAGGCACAATCATTGATTTACAATAGGTTTCTATGAACAATAAACCATGAAAATTAATTTGGAGACTTTATTTAGGGTTTAAAAATACCTTAGTAATTGAATCTCACTTAAATGTTAACATTTTTTCCACCCTACATAATAATTGCCACTCCTTAAAGGGCTTTTTTATGCAATGAGGAAAAAGATATTATGTTAAAAATAAGTTGTTATCTAGTATTATAATCACTAGAAAGTCCTAACTAATCTTTAAAGCTTTAAGTTAAGGGATTGGTTATGCTAAAGGGTTTTTTATCACCCTAAATCATTCCATCAAAGATATGTTACATTGTTACTTTTGTCTTCTATTCTTATTAATTTATTGTGCTTATTCTACCACTTGTGCATCTATAAGGATGATAGTAAGTCTGCTTCAATGAATTAAATCTTGGATGAATACGTAGGTTCCAACCTAATCATTATAAGACTTAGTAATTTTTAACATTTCTAGTTATTATCATTTTGACAACACTTGGCAAATCAACATGTCTATAATTGATGACTCTTAATTATGACATGTGACCAAAAGTTTTTTAAGTTATTCTAATAAATAACCAATGGCTTATGTTAAACTCCTTGAACTCATTTTAAAATCCTAGAAATGGTTCATAGATAATGTTTTATCAAATTTGATCTATCCTATAGTATTCAAAATTAACTTGCAATATTTGCTGAATGAATGAAAATTATATGCTTTAATCCTATCTATTAGTGGTCATCATAGATTCATCTACTTAAAATAGGATCTAGTGACAAAAATGTTTTTTATGGACTAGATTTTGACATAAAAATGATTGTTTCTGGATTAATAATGGTTGATAGGTTTTTTTTGAGAGAATTTGGATGGTAAATGAAATGGTTTAAGGTGGTTTTAAAGGCTATATAGGTGAAGAGGTTTGAAGAGCTTAAAAGTAGTTTATATGTGAGATACTTGAACTTGGTGATCTTGAAAAAATAAAAAATTAATTATTCATGATAAAAGTTACCCTTATAGTTGAAGTTCTAACCTTCAGATTTCTTGAATGCTTAATACTATAGCATAAATAAGTCTTAAATGTGTGAGAGCATATGACTCTTCTGAACTCTTAATGAGAGTTTTCATTTTGAACATTATATAAATTTTTTAGAGAGAAAATATAAAAAATTATTAGTTTCTTCTTTTTTGCATTCAATTTCAAAGTTAAAATTTTAAAGAATTGCTTGCTATAGGGCAAATTTTTATTTTAAAATAATATTGTAAATTTTATTTTCACATGTTTAAATTTATTATGACTACTAAAAAATATAACTCATTTATTGTGATTAAATTATATAAACAAAATACTTTTATTTACTTTTTAATTTTAAATAATAATAAATGACGGGTTGTTAGGTAAGCATAAGGCTAAATAAGGAAACCCAAAAAAAATCAAAAAGGATTCAGAGAAGAGAAAATCATCAGGTGTGTTTATGTTTGGAATTTAGTGAATAAATCCCCCTTATTAGATATTTAGGAGACTTTTATACTTAAAACATAAGAAAAATTATTTTTTAATTAAAAAAATGTGTGTGTATTATGGAAAAAGAGAGAGAAGTATTTTTACTCTTTTCCAAACATAAGAAAAATTAAGTTGATTTATAGTAATAATAGATAGTACTTTTTAAAATTATTTTTTAATTAAAAATGTATTTTTATTTTACTTTTAACTTTTGATAAAATATTACTTTAATATTTTTAAAAAATTAAAAAATAAATTAAAACATAAGATTAAGTGGAGCTTGCAAATGAGTCCTATGCCATCGATACCTCCTCCAATATTTTTTTATTAATCGATGGGGTTAACAAGTGGGTCCCAAATCACATCTTATATCACTAAAATCACTATTATAAGTAGTGAGTGAGTGTTTGTCTTTCGTCGATGGTTTTGGCAACTCTTGCCTATATACTTCCTTGTTTTCTTCTTATAACAAATAGAAATTGTTTTTTGGCTTCTTAATGAGCTACAAACACTCACATCTTTGAATTTTCACTTAATTTTATTTAATAATCATTTAAATATTTTCTGCAAGAAATTATTGGAGTTTTCAAGAATACTTAATGGATACTCGAAGCCTGATCGAATTGGATTTGGTTTATACCCAATCAAATTTAGGTAAGAAATGTATATTTGGTTTCAAGTATGGATATTGAAAAAACCAACCCATAGTTATTGATTGTCATCCCTATTAAAACATATAGAAAACCATCTTAACCATTTACCATTTTGATTTATGTTTTTTATCTTTTTCTTTTTTAGTTCATGAATTGTTAATTATTTGGATTATGACCATTTCTAGTGCTATTAAAAAAATATATAAGGACTTAGGTCTTAAGTGTGGATTATGAGTTTATTTATTGAGGATTACAATAGTAAAATAAGTATTTTCCCCTTTACTCCAAGATCATTAAGCCTTTTATAGGGGGTAGAAAAGTCCTTTTCAAATGGTTAAAAAATCATTTGTAAATTGGATAAAGGCAAAAAAATCTTTATATTTAATAAATATAGTGGCAAGAAAGGACTTTGGCCTTTGTAATTCTAAAGTTTTAACATGGGAGATAGGATCCTTTTCTAAAGAAGAAAATTCAAGAAAAAGGGTCTAGGCAACCCCTCTATATCTACATGACGCGTGTGGTCTAATAATTTCTAGTTTGGTGTATTTAACTTTTTTTGTTATTTTTTTCCTTTATCATCCTCAATTTTCGTTCTTAATTTTATTTTTTAAAAGATTTGATTTTTATTCTTTTGATTACTATTTCTTTTATTTAGAATACTTTATGAAATTATAAATTTATTTCATTTTTATCCCTTGTATCTTTTTTAATTTGTAAGATTTGGTCCACATTCTATTAATTATGTTTTTCTTATTTAAGATGGTTTTTAAAATCAATTAATTTACAATTTCATTCTTCTTAAGTTTTTTTTCCAAGAAATCTAATCCTTTTTTTTTAATTGCTATTTTTTTACCATGAAAAATGAAACAAAATTGATTTTTTTTCCTTACAATATCATTATTTGACATTTTATTGGTCAGATGTTTGGTTTGTTAATTATGTCTGGATTTCAAATTTAATGGGTACTAGGTCTAAGAGATTAATTTATATTTTTCAAGTTTCATCCTCATGCATTTTTTCCCGCTTTCTATAGGAATTTTTTAGTCATTTAAAAAATAACATGGATTGCTTTGGGGTTTTTTTTTGCATTTTTTAAATTTAGATTTTTTAAAGAAAAATTATTTTTTAATTAAATTAAATTAATTGATTTCATCCTTCCATATTAAACTAGTCAAATATTGAGAGATTAACCTGAGTTTAAAAAGTTTGTTATATCTCACTTGGTTTTTTTTAGGTTTCTTAAATTTTTTTATTTTTATTCTCCACTTTTGTTTATATTTTCTATAGGATTTTTTAGTTGTTTTTGAAAAGAACACAGATTGTCCCGAGTTTTTTCCCGGACTTTATTCAATTTAGCTTTTTAGAAAGGATTTTTATATTTGAATTAATTTAAAAGAGATAAGCATAGGAGGTTCGCTTCATGATATTTTGTTTCATTTACTTCTCGTGTCGTTGTTCTAAGGATCTCTTTCTATTATCTAAATCTTACATTTTTTTAAAATGTTAATATCACCTAAATATTTTTTTTATGTTTTTAAAAAATTAGCCCAGCGTTTAGCATAACTTATCTCATCTAGCTAGTTTATTACTAAAACTTATCATTTTAGCCTCAAAGTTATTGCAAAGTAACCTCGCAAACAACATTTCAAACCAAAAAATTATTTTAAAGCTAAAATAAAATACAACATTGTGGATTTTAATTTTTAGATTTAAAAAAATAATAATCATGTCTTTAAACAGTCAAATCTAAGTAATGGTTGGGTCCAAGATTTGCATGAAAGAATTCGTGGCAGGAAAATCTTTCATTCCATTTAATGATGACCTCTTCACTAATAATAATGGGATCCTGATAGAGGTAATTTTAAAAATAATTGAAGTATGACAATCAAATGAAAAAAATATACAATATTAAGTGCATTTCATCACCTAACACACACACACACAGGTGATAGCAAAGAAATGGAAATAATAAAAGTTTTAAAATTGATATTAATATTGCATCTAAAAGTTTCATGTGCAAAGATAATGGAAAGTAAATGTTTTAATTGATATCAGCCTCTTAGTATTTAGCATGTTCAGAGATAATGGAATAATTAAAAAAACAACATTAAAAGAAAGAAAAAGAAAAAAGAACATTAAAAGTGGAGTTTGTAAAATAATTAATATTAAAAAAACAACCACCAAGCTTAAACTAATCTAAAAATCTGCTTAGGCACTAAATAGGAGGCAGCAGAGAATGAGCGTTGGTTAAAAAAACCTGCATGTTGGGACTCCACTAGTAACAGATGCTCCTGTCGTGGTCCACTTTAGCTTAGATTTAATCCTTTCCTCCATGTATATATGTATGTGCGTGTGTGTATTTTAACAAGTATATTGAAGTAGTGCTCTACATTTGACGCCTTCTTGTATTATTTAATTTTTGTGGGGACTACAGATTCCCACAAATTATTCTCTCTTTTCATAGTATTTTTTTTTTAATTTTTTAATTTTTTTAATTTTTTTATTTTTTTCAATTTCATCTTTCAATACTTATTAATTTTGAATTTATCATCATAATTTATTTTAGTTTTTTCTATGAGATTATCACAATCTTAAATACACATCTCAACATTTAGTTGATATTCTATTTTTACAATTATTTTTAAATTAAATGGAGTCCCTGAACTAGGCAAAGTTTTTGCATATTAAGCCACAAAACCCAAGCCGATTCAATATATAATCATCTTAATACTTATAAATAAATATATGTCATCTTGAATAATTTTATTAAATCAAAAAATATTTTTACTAGTCCTCTAGATTATTTTTAGATTATCTTTGATCTATTAAGTCAACTAGACTACCATACCAATTAATTTTAAATACGTACTAGGCAAAAAGTCATATTAGGAAATTTCAAAATTAACTTCTTGAATCTTATTGTAACCTAATTTTGACCTCCCATTTTCAAATAAAAAATATCTTTTTAATAAATTTAGTTAATTTCAATCATCTTGCTATTTTTATTTAATTTCTAAAATCATGAAAAATCATTAAATAAAACAAAAAATAAAAAATAGTTGGAGTTAAAATTAGGCCAACAACTGAACTGACATGCAAAAATAAAGTTTGAGAATTTTTGGGTCACAATTAAGGGTTTGAATTAAAGAGGAAATTGAGAAAAAGGCTTAAAGTGATTTGATTTGGCTAAGAATGAAAGATTTTTGAAGTTCAAGGATGATTTTAAAACAAATAGTCAAGTTAGAAATCAATGAAGGTGACACGACGAAAAGATTGATGTCTTCTCCCAAGTGCAG
>SRLM01000546.1:0-21620 GCA_015708895.1 Populus ilicifolia
GGGTTATTTATTACTTCAACACTCCTGCACTTGGGAGAAGACACCAATCTCTTTGTCGTGTCAAGTAATGATAACAATAATACACAAATTTCACAACCACCATTTCAAACTCATTATAATTTCTAAAATTCTCACGGATATGCACCTTATTATGCTCCATCTTCTAGAATAAATCTTAAGGAAATATTACATGCATTTATTGTAAAGCAAGAGACAATCAATACTCAACTTGCTCAAAATAAGACAAATTTTAAAGATACTTTTGTAAAATTGACATCTGCTCTTAATTTTCAAGAGAAAGGTAAGTTTCCATCTCAACCACAATAAAATCCCAAGTGGCAATACAATGCAAATACAAGTTGTTTCATAAGCTAACATATGGATTAAGTTAAATCAGTCACTATTTTTCGTAGTGGTAATGTTATTGAAAAACCCACTCTTGAACCTTATGAGAAAGATGATGTGTCAATCTCTTAGGGTAAGGAAGGAGTTGAATCTAAAAATTATATAAAAAAAATTGATTCCCCGTTAGCACTTCCATTTCCTCATGCCATGACCAAAAAAAGAAAAGTCAATCACAACTCTGAAATCTTTGAAACTTTCAAACATGTAAGGATTAATATACGTTTGCTGAATGCTATTAAATAGGTTCCTTTTTATGCTAAATTTTTGAAAGATTTGTGCACTGTGAGACTTTGAAAAACTGAATGTGAAAAAGAAAACCTTTTTAGCCAGACATGTAAGTGACATTCTTCAAAATAATAATGCTTTAAAATACAAAGACCCTGGTTGTCCTATAATTTCTTGCTTTATTAGAGAATATAAAATTGAAAGAGCTTTACTTGATCTTGGAGCTAGTGTGAATTTACTTTCATTTTCAGTTTTTCAGAGTCTCAATCTAGGTGAGTTAAAAGCAACTTCTGTAACTCCTTTACTTGCCAATAGATCTATAAAAGTGCTTAGAGGAATAGTCGAAGATGTGTTAGTATAGGTCGATAAATTCATTTATCCCATGGAATTTCATTTATTGAAAATTGTCAAAAAGTTGATATTGGTCAAAAAGTTTTGTTTTATAATTCTCAATTCTATGCATTCCTTAAAGAGCTATGATTAAGATGGAGCAATCCTTATGGGGCCTGTGATATTGATAATTCGTTGAATAACAATGTTTTTAAGGAAAATGGACATCCTTTGAAATCTTACGTTGATAATTTTCCTAGTGAAAATAAATCAACTGGTTTGAATGATCTTGTAGAAAAAGGTTGATTATTTTATTTTTCTTACATTGTTTTTGTGTTTTTTTTTGAATGATTTTTGCTAGTTTCTCTTACCCTAGTCAAATGGTGGACAATGGTACTCTATGATTTAAGTCGGTTTGTTCAGTTTCCCATAATAACTGATATCTATGTATATATTTATGCAATTCTTTGAATTTCTCTTCCAATTCTCATTTAAAAATGGACACTAATCTTAAAAAAGAATTTTTCCGCTCTGCCTCAAAATACGATTACAAAAATTTACTATGCTAGATGTGCAAGATTGAGATTGTTAATGAATCATGAAATTCCTGAAGATATTCATTGGTTGATTGAAGCAAAGGTTCAATTATGAGGTGGGTCTTCTAATTCTTTCATTTCACACATGCCTGGAACAAGTAAAAGGATTTTTGCAAAGAAATGTCATGCCAAACGACTGAAAGTCTGTCATTGATGTGCCAGATGGACTTATAATGCATAATGCCATTCTTTAGGAATGATATCTATAAACCGTGAAGATAAAATACAATTAATTAAGGAAGACCTGAGTAATAAGTCTTTAAATAATCTTCTATTAACTCATGAGACGCTTCCTAGTAGAGATGTGCATCATGTAATTTATGATTCATGACTAGTATTTCATAAAGAACATGATCGACTTAGTCTTAGGAATCTGATTAAGAAAGACCCTGTTTGCCAGTTTTTAAGAAAACTAGATGAGAAGCCTATCCCCGACCCATAAATGACGTTTAAGCCATTCTTGGACGTAAAACCAAGGGAAGATGTGAGCCATAATCACAACTAGCTATGCATACATATGCTTTTTTTTATAAAAAAATAAATAAATTAATAGTGTGTGTGTGTGTGTGAGAGAGAGAGAGAAAGAGACTCCAGCTAGTCTATATATAGGTGGTATGATTGCCTTTTTAATTTCACATCTATAAAATCCTCTCTTCTTTCCTTTCATTTATACTCAACCTATACATTCAACAAATATAAAAGTGTATAGAAATGGCAAGTTCCTCAGGTCATCATATAAGAAATATTTGTGTTTTCGGTGGATCTAGTCCTGGAAAAGAAAAGGAGTTTTTAGAATCAATAAATCATCTTGGTCGGGTGCTAACTAAGAGAAAGATTCATTTAGTGTATGAGGGAGGTAGTTTGGGGTTAATAAGAGGTGTGTCAATAGCTGTATTTTTAGGAGGTAGTTAAGTTTTAGGGGTCGTTCCTGAAGCTTTAGCACAAAGGAACATCATTGGAAAAACAATTGGAGAGAAACTTCAGGTCTCCACAATGTCAGCTTAAATGAATGCAATGTTTAACCATGTTGATGCCTTCATTGCTTTATCAGGTGGTCTAGGCATATTGGAAGAGATCTTTTATATTTTCTCTTGGATCCAACTGCATATTCACCATAAACCCATAGGTCTATTAAATGTTAATGGTTATTATGATAAGTTGTTGGTTTTTCTTAATCATGCTGTGGAACAAGAATTTCTAACATCTTCTGCATGACAAATCAATACCTCTGCTGCTACTCCTGAATAATCGATTGACCAATTACAATATTTCATTCCTATAATTGATCCCTCTATAAGTCATATAAATTGGTCATCTAAGGAAAGTTGTAAAAAGCTTAAATTAGATTTGAGTCTTCATTTGTAATTTTTTAATCCTTTTATTTTATTATTGTGTTTTGTTATTTCTTATTTTTATTTCAATGTGTTTCAGGTTTGTTAGTATTCGTTATTTCAGGTGATACCTTCTATATTTTATCTTTCTACCTTAGAACATTGAGGACAATGTCTCATTTTGGTTGAGGGGAAAGGGTAGTAACTAAAAAGAAAAACTAACTGTGTTTTCTATTTCATAAAGCATGTGCAAAATTATTGTTACTATGATGGTAAAGTAAAAAAGATCCTTTTATGACTCTTGAGATGAATCTTAGTAACCATTCGTAACAAGGTCTATCATAATACTTTTTGAAATATTTAGGTTTACAAACTCTCATATTGTTATCACTTAATTCTACTCATATACTCATTTAACATATATTCTTAAACCTTAATTTACACAAACACACTTTAACATATGATTGCGGGTTGCATATTGGATTATTACATTATTTATGTTCCTTTGTTAAAGGTAAGAACTAAGGAAAAATGATAGTATATAATTAAAAAAAATCAAAAAACAAAAAAAAAGAAAAAAATGATGATAATAAAAATATAGATAAGTTTGGTTTCGTAACCTCCCTAACCTAAATAATTAAGCCCAAAGGGGTGATTTAACACCTAATACCCTAAAGTCAACTAACTTGGTAGCTATTGGCGCAACACTTGTTATATGTGTTGAGGAAAAAAGTTTAAGGGAATCAAACATTGCATGATCTACATATCAGTTTTTGCGACTCGAGTTACTAAGCTCGTAGGGGTGTCTCAACACTTAATGCCCTAAGACCAATTGATCTAGGAGTCATTAGCTGAAAGCTTATTACATGAGTTAAAGATGCATAATGTTTTTAGTTATATGTATATATATTGAAATAAAAAAGAGAAAAAAAAAATCCCAACCCAAGGAATTTAACCTTAAACATTAAAATAAAATTTTTGTTTCCTTTCAATAAAAACTCCATAATTATCTGTTGATATATTGAGCATAAAGGAAAGGTTTATTAATATCTTGTTAAGAGGTATTAAGCAGATATATAAATTTAATGAGAGTTTGTTTATCTAGATAGATTAATGGAAGTTAAATGATGACTACCTTACTTTGTGGAATTTGCAAAGTATTTTTCTATTTTAACACTTTGATTACTAGGGACTAGTAATAAGATGGTTGGAGAGGGGTATGATTAGTACTTAAAAGTGCATTTTTATCAAGGTTTTATATCATCATTTTGCACTTGAAGTATCAATAACTCCTTAACTAAAACATGTTTTATAATAATGTATCTAATAATACAAGATACCTTTAATTTATGATAAATATTCATTTTAAATACAAGCCTATCATATAAATGAAAGGATTGATTGATGAATTTAAGAACTGAAATTGAAAGGACAAAGAGATGGCTAAACTTAGAAAAGACTTGTCGGTGCAATCCAAACCAGAACATTGTTTGGTAATTAGGTCATATCTGGAGATGTAGATCTCAAATTTAGGTCTACTTTATATGGATAGAAAGGTAAGAGATAGACCTATAACTTTTATATGGAGCCCAAGATTTAAAAAGGTCATTTTCAAGTCCAAATTATAGCAACAACAAAGAAGTCCGAATTTGTCTTTCAGCCCAAACATTGTTTAGTGTTTGACCCATATCTGGAGTTCTAGAAGTCCAAATGACCTGAATTTGTTAGAAAGTTGAGATAATTTTGTACAACTTTCATGTTTTCAAGTGGTTCTAATTTTGACGTTATCAATGACGTTTTGGGCAGACAAGAGAAGATAAGGATTGTCACCAAATCAAGAGTCGGTCACTTACTCATCAATTAGTCATCAAATCAATAGTTCCCAATTTTGGCCTATAAAAGGACGCATTTTCCATGCATTTAAGCATCTTGGTTTCCAGATCAAGATTATGCTTTTGCTTTCTCTCTTTGTATTTTTTGTAATGTTTATGCTTTGCTTTCATTAATATCAAGTTTATGCCTTTCATTTACTTAGTTAACTTTTATCTTATTTATATTCTTATTTTGTTTATTTATTTTTCTTTATTTTTATTATGTTTAGTTAAGTTTATTATGTCAAGGTGAAAAGGTTACACTAATGGTGTAAGAATAAGTATAATGTAAACTTAATATGGACTTTAATATTTGATACCAACACGTTTTGTATTTGTTATCTTGTTCACTCTTTAATACTTTGCTTGTTAAATGACTAATCTTGATTTATGTTGTATAACACTTGGTACAACAAATGCTTAGCACTTTCATAACCCATATTATATGGTATAACCGACACCTGATCTATGAAGGAAAATTGATTTATTGTTAACATAAGTTATAATAATGAATGCTTAACGAGATTTACAAGTATTAGCATTAATCAAATAAGATGACTAATGTAATCATGTTAACAATCTATAATCTAATTGGAACCTTGTTTATGTGTGATTTCCAATTGCATAATAAGAGTTTATACTGTACTTGTTTGATATACCATTAGTGGAATCTCTAACCTTGACATTTTTTATTATCATTGTTTAATTCTTATGTTAATATTTCATCTTAAAGTTCTCATCAACTTCTTCTTCTTCTTCTTTTTTTATTATTATTGTTGTTGTTGTTATTGTTACTATTATTGTTGTTTATAATTTATACAATTAACCTCCCTGTGGTTCTACCTCGGTCTTGCCAGGTTATTTATTACTTCGACACTCCTACACTTGGAAGAAGACATCAATCTTTTAGTCGTGTCAGGAGGATAATTATTTCCCCTCATATGTAGAACAAATTATCATTCTACATGCAAAATGATAATGGCATGGAGGCGAAGACAAAGGAGGAGAATACAAGAAAAAGATGCTTGTGTTAGTTACTAGATGAGAGAGAAGGACAAGAAAGTGAAGGGGAAGCTTGCAGTGGAGGTGTTGCTGTCGTTGTTGAGGAAGAAGGAGATACAGTTAGTGGAGAGGGAAAAGTGTGGTGGCATTAATGGAGGAATTGGTGGTTGGCGTTGGTTGTGGGAAGAAGGAGGAGAAACCTTTGGTTGAGAGGAAGAGAGAGAAAAAGGTGAAGGAAAGAAAGAAGCTTACAATGGCTTTTCTTTATGTGAGGTGGTTAATTGGTGGTCATACTAGTGAATTATGGTGGAGATGGTGGTGGTCAAACTTATGGTGAGAGTGGTGGTGGCAAAACACCACAATGGAGAGAGAAAGAAAAGAAGAATAATGGTAGAAAAAGAAAAAACTAGGGGGAAACTAGTTTTTTTTTGTTGAATTTAGCCTCTAATTGCTCCTTTTTTAGGCTATAAAATCCATATTTATTTATAGCGGGTTGACGAGGGATGTCTACTCTCTATTATTACCAAATCTTGACCCTTAGTTCAACATGGAAGGATTTGATCAATAGTTGGTTGGTCGTGTTGAACACTTTAGGGTGGTGCTATAACTACTATGGCCTCGATCTATTAGACAGATCAACTAGCATGTAGTTAAGTTCCAAATTATCATTTTGGTGGAAGTTTTATCTAATTTGATGGTATCTAATTTGAAGGAGAGATGAAGTATAAAATGACTCAGGAAGGAGGCCATTCAAGTAGTGATAATACTTAAAGTTTATTTTTATCAAGGTTTTACATCATCATTTTGCACTTGAAGTATCAATAACTCTTTAACTAAAACATGTTTTATAATAAGAAGTCTGATAGCATAAGGTACCTTTAATTTATGATAAATGTTTATCCTAAATGCAAGCTTATCACATAAATAAAAGGGTTGATTGATGAGTTAAAGTATTGAAATTGAAAGGATAAAAGAGAGGGCTAAACTTAGAAAAGAGATGTTGGTGCGGTCCAAACTGGAACACTGTTATGTAATTAGGTCATATCTAGAGCTATAGATCTCATATTTAGATCTGCTTTATATGGATGAAAAAATAAGACATAGGCCTAAAACTCTCATATGGAAGTCAAGACTTAATTTTACTGTTTGGAAGTCCAAATCTTAGCAACAACATAGAAGTCCGAATTTGTCCTATAGCCCAGATACTGTTAAGTGTTTAGCCCAGACACTATTAAGTCTTTTCTAGAAAGCAAAGACAATTTCCTAAAACTTTTATGAGAAATTTTGATTCAAATTTTGACGTTATCAATGACGTTTTATTCATACAAGAAGATAAAGATTGTCACCAATTCAAGAGTTGGCCACCCAGTCAACAATTAGTCAACAAATCAATAGTTTTTAATTTTAGCCTATAAAAAGAGGCACTTTCCATGCATTTAGGCATCTTGGTTTTTAGATCAAGATCACACTCTTGCTTTCTCTCTTTGTATTTTTGTAATGCTTAATTTTTTCTTTCATTAATATCTTGTTTATGCCTTTCATTTACTTAGTTAACTTTTATCTTATTTATGTTCTTATTTTATTTATTTATTTTTCTTTCTTTCATTATATTTAGTTAAGTTTATTATGTCAAGGTGAAAAGGTGACACTAATGGTGTAAGAATAAGTATAGTGTAAACTCAATATGAACTTTAATGTTTGATGCTAATATGTTTTGTATTTGTTATCTTGTTCACTCTTTAATACTTTGCTTATTAAATGAGTAATCTTGATTTATGTTGTATAACACTTGGTACAACAAATGCTTGGCACTTTCATAATTCATATTGTATCGTGTAACTGACACCTGAGCTATAAAAGAAACTTGATTTGTTGTTAACATAAGTTATAATCATGAATATCTGACAATATTTACAAGTATTAACATTATTCAAATAAGATAACTAATGCAATCATGTTAACAATTTATAATTTGATTGGAACCTTCTTTGTGTGTGGTTTCTAATTGAATAATAAGAGTTTATACTATACTTATTTGAAATATCATTAGTGGATCCTCTAACCTTGATATTTGTTGTTATCATTGTTTAATCTTCACAATACATTCTCGAAGTTCTCTTTAATTTATTATTATTATTATTATTATTATTATTTTTTTGTTATTATTAAATATAATTTATATAGTTAACCTCCTAGTAGTTCGACTCCAGTCTTGCCAAGTTATTTATTACTTCAACACTCCTACATTTGGAAGAAGATATCAATCTTTTGATCATGTCATTTAACTAAGTTTATTATATTAAGGTGAAAAGGTTTCATGAATGGTGTTAGGATAAATATAATATAAACTTAATATGGACTTTAATGATTATATCCTAAATAATTTGCTATTAACATGTCTTAATATTTTTATCTTATTAGTTCTTAATATATTGTTTGTAAATGGTTAATCTAAAATTGTGTTGTATAACACTTGATATAACTTATATTTGTATCATGAAAGGAACTTGATTTGTTTTTAGCATAAGTTTGTATCATGAATTCTTGACAATATTTAAAAGCTTGGTGTTACTTAAATAAGATAATTAATATGATCTTGTAAATAATTTATAATGAGGTATTACTGACAAACCATCTAATTAGAATCTTATTTATGTGTGGTTTCCAGTTAAGTAATAGAAATAGTTTATTTTATACTTATTTGAAATACTATTAGTGGATCTTCTAATCTTGACAATTATTATTTTTATTTTTTAATCTTAACATTAATCTTACATCTCAAAATCCTTTTTAACTCATCATTATCATCGTTATTATTATTTATAATTTATATAATTAACCTTCCTGTGATTCGACCCTGGTATTGTCAGATTATTTATTACTTTGACACTCCAACACTTGGGAGAAGACATCAATCTTTTAGTCATGTCATTAAATCTAGTTATATTATGATGGGAGTCTGTGTCCTCTTCTGCTCTTGTACGTATGTACATATTTATGAACTTGTTGGTTAACTACAATGGTTACTTTTGATCTTAATACATACTTACATTTTGATAAAAAAAAAGTTAAAAAAATCATTAATATACTATTTCCTCCCGCTTTCTCTTTCTTATTAACTAGTGTTTCACATATGCGTTGCAATGGCCATACATGATAAATCATATTTCATGCATGGTAGATTTCAATAATATTCTCCAAATAGTTTTAATTGAATATTTTATTGAATCTTACTTTTTGTATGATAAAAACTAATAAATAAAGTCAATCATTTTTGTTTTTATTATCGTGTATTTTTTATTGATAAATCATCATCATTGTTGTGATGTTGTGGTCGTACAAATTAATTATCATAACTTCAAACACTACACACAAGATAACATAGAGCAAGTAAGGGATCGATCCCATGAAAAAGGCTCAAGTCAGATTTTTATGCTAGATGATATGTAATTTAGAGAGGGGGTTTTGATGTTATCCAGGAAAGCAAAAGAAAACAGAAAATTATCAAACAAAATTTAATAAAATCAAAAAATTATTAAAAGAATAAAGGTCGCAAGCACACATCCACCTACATAAATCAAAACTAATCATGGAAACAAAACATCAATTTATATTCTGAATATTTATCTCTTCTTAACATGGGTTAGTTAATAGATTCATCGTATAACTAACCCTAACCATCAAACAACTATAGTGTCCATAATAGTAATTTAATTCAATGACAACCTTAAGAATTAGATAAGTTGATTAATCAAGAAAATATAACTATCCACAGTCTATGTTTGATTTGATTGAATGCTCTACCTAAGATTAATAACATAGATTCGCCATAATTATTAAACTCAGTTGCTTCACAAGTTCATATACCACAACTCTAGTTTCAATATTAAACTTAGCAATAGATTGTTTATAATAATAACTTAGAGTCCACTCTAACAACTAAAATAAACAATCATTAGGAAAAATAAGCATAAGAGAACAAAATATTCATTATATAAATTGAAAAGAATAGGTATAATAAATCTCATCATGAAATCTGAAGGTTTCCATGTCATTGCAACCAAGAAAATGAGTTTAGTCTTACATGTTTGTTGAACAACTAATAAAAAAGGAGGAATGCATGATTTTAGGTTTTTTAGAGGAAGGGGGCATTTTTCTCCTCTTGGTTGGCTGCCCCTTCTCTTCTCTCATTCTTTTTATATCATAGGAAACCTTAGTCTCTATTTTACAAAATAGTTCTCCTTTAAGTAGACTGTTTACATTTAAGTACTTTAATAACTATTTTTCTAAAAAAAAAGAAATAGCCTTGCATAAAATCTTCAAGCTTTGCCTTAGGGGAGCTAAATTGCTGAAATAAAAACATGGATATCGGTTTAAATGCTTCAAAACATAATTTGGACTTGTTTCTTTATAAAACCTATTTGATGGCAAAATTCAATTATCATCTTTGAAAAATCATATTTCTCTCATATGACATCTTTTTCATTCAAAATTTGGATCGTTTATAGGTATTTGATTAAAACATCCAAAAAAATTAAGTTTATATCAGTTGGACTTCTGTAGCTCCAAATATTCAAGTCGAAATGGTCAAAGGTCAATATAGCTAGATTTCAAGATTTGACCTTGAAGGCTGGGATTTCCATGCTTTTCCTTATTTATTTTTTTACCTTAGATGTCTAGAGCATGGATGTTAGCTTGTTAATTCCATTAGAGTTACGTCATTTCGATCTCTAGAGCTCATGCTCTGCACAAAATATCAATTGAAGGTCAAATCTATCAATTACCTCTAATTTACTCCTTTTTGCATCTTTCATCCAAAAGTACTTTCAAAACATAAAATAAAGAATATCAAGGCATTGTATATATAAAACATAGGCAAAACACTAGTTAAATGTGTGTTAAAGTATTGAATAATATGGTTGCATCAAATACCCCAACACTTAGCTTTTGCTCGTCCTCGAGAAAGGATAGGTAAAATCAAATTGAAGTTAAATTAAATCAAATCATTGTGACTAATCTCATAATCTTCAATCAATATCCAAGAATATATGCATTATAAACAAGAATAAAATTAAGAAGGATAAAGAGTATAAATTTTCATGAATTTATTTATATATAAACTTCAAAACTCAATTAATCATCAGGATTTAAATGAAATCTATGTCAAGCTAAATTGATAGGTCCTCTTATTGATATACACTCCATACGCTTATATGTTTGGGGCTTATATGTTTAAATTTCTCAAAATTCAATCAATAAATATGTTCTACCTTAAGCTTGCTCTTTAATTTCATCTCCATTACTAACACGTTACAAACAATACATGAATCAAAATGTCTATTTTTCAATTGTAATGGAGCTAAGATGAGGTAAAAGAAAGTAAAAGAAAAGGTTCAAACTATAGAAAGTAGAGCATTCTAAAAAATAATATTTCAAATAAGATATTCCATGGAAGCACATAAATTTTCTATCTTTAATCACCAATACTTAAATTCTTTTGATTTCAAGTTTTTTCAACATAAAATCTTAAGAACATAAAGGAACACTTTTTTTGTGTGGCAATTTTACCCATCCTTTCATAAAGCATCACTTCTTCTTTCTTTTCATATAATTCCCAACCATAATTTCATGAGGTATCACAAGTATATGCTCTACTAATCATTAGCCAGGAAAAAAGAAAAACAAATAAAAAGTTAAGGCTTATACATAGATAAACAAGCTTAAAAGGGGCTTATTAAGGATAAAATATTTTAGGTTGGCTTTTCGGCTCAAGTGGTTAAACCATATTAATGTCTTTATCATCTTCATATATATATATATATGTAATGCAAGTGTAATCATTACAAGATAAGAAGCAAGTTTTAGAGATACATATCATTGAAAGAATGCACAATCAAAGAATATATTATTGAAGACTCAAAAGTTTGCATTGGTATAATACTATAAAGTCAACATGACTTATTTTCAAAGTCAATCCCTAAACCAATTAAATTTTAAAACTTGCATGCACAGTCCTTCATTCAATTTATATCTTCTTTAATCTCAATTAATTCTTATATGTAATACTCACATTCTTATAAAAACCAATAGGAGTTCAAAAGATCAAACATAATTTTTTTAGAACAATAAAGAAATTAAAAATAAGAAAACTAACATTCTCCTAATACCCCCACACTTAAAACACAACATTGTCCTCAATGTTGAAATAAAGAAAAGGAATATAGGGGAATGACTAAAATAAAGTAAAATGCAAAAAATAAAAGATAAGGAAAAAGAAAGCAAATCTATTTTTTTTCCTTTTTGCTGGGTTGCCTCCTAGTAAGTACTTTTGTTTTATGTTAATAACTCAACATGTTGCATGCTCATTCATCATATATTGGTTTAGCTAATTTCACAGAAGCGGTCAGTTTTGTCATCCAACCTTTATAAAAAGGTTTCAAGCGATGCCCATTAAGCTTAAGTACTTTGTTGATTTTAAACTTATAATTTCAATTGCATTATAAGAAAAAATATTAGAAACAATAAAGGGTCCAATCAAACAAGAGCACAACTTTTCAAGAAAAATTTTCAAATGCAAATGATAAAGAAGGACTTTGTCTCTAACATTAAACACTTTTCTTGTAATCATTCGATTATGAAGACTTTTGATCTTTTCTTTATAAATCCTTGCATTTTTATAAGCATCATTTTGTATTTCTTCTAATTTAGTTCCAATCTTTTTAGGCTTTAAAAGGATAGGCGGCGCCATTCACTATCCATGATGGAGTGAATAACTCTTGCATCATATAGAATAATTTGCAAAGCTTGTAAAGCCAATGTTGATTCATGCATGTTTTGGGGAACATATATATGCCTCTCTATCTCTTGTATCTTGGTAAAATCATAATCTTAATCCATCCTCATTATCAAAATCATAAACTTGCTGCATATACTTATCAACTTGGTCATAACATGTGATAGAATAAACATTGCTATAAGGATATGTCATTGCATCATGAAAATTAAATTCAATGTTTTCATCTCCTACCTCTATAGACAAAGTATCCTTACCATAATCAATTTTTGTATTGGTAGTTTTTGAGAATAGTCTCCCAAATAATATAGGAGTGTTGTTTGATGAATCACAAGAATCATGTTCCATATGAAGAATATAAAAGTTGCATGGAATGACCAAACTATCAATCTTGACCAGGACATCTTCTATCACACCAAGTGAGCAAAAAAACTACGATCCGCAAGTTGTATTACAATGCTAGTTTTATTCAAATGTTTGAAACTAAGAGAATCATAAAGATGTTTAGGCATAACACTAATGGATGCACCTAAATCGCATAAGACACTTTTGGAACTAGCATTACCAATAACACGTGGGATAGGAAACACACCTAGGTCCTTTGCTTTAGAGGCATATTTTTTTGAACAACAACAAATACAACTTCACCCATACTTATCATTTCATGACCTTTCAGTTTAAAAGCTCTTTTGGCACTACACAACTCCTTCAAGAATTTGGCATACTTGGAAATTTGCTTAATAACATCAAACAAATGAATGTTGAGTTCTACTTTCTTGAAAATATCTAAAATCTTTTTTTTATCCTCTTTCTTTTACCTAAAATAACTCAAAGGAAAGAGTGGAATTGTTTTAAAATTAGAATTTATTAAGTGAGGAGTTATCTTTGAAGTGTTGGTTGATGTTTCAGTTTGGTCGATGTTTCAGTTTGTGGAGGAGGAAGATGTTTCTGCTTTGTACTCAATTTAGTTTCTATTTCTTCCTCTTTCTCCATCTCAATTGATTTTAACCTTTTCTCTTCAAGTTTATTTCCACTTCACAGCATGATCTCACTAGCATTCTCTATTAGATTCAATACTTGGGAGGAAAATTTTCCATTCATTTGTGCTTTTAATTTTCTCATACTTGAAGCTACTTGCCCCATTTGTTTCTCCAAGTTGCGAATACTTAACCTTATTTCTTGTTGAAAAGAAATGACATTTTGTTGCAAGATCACAGTTTTAGAAGCCAAAGTTTTCATCATCTCAGAAAGATCATCATTGGATAACGACCCTATAACATTAGAGTTTGTGAATGGAAGGGGTTGTTTCGCTTGATAATTCTATTAGGATTGAAATCTATAGGGATAAAAGTGTCAACCTTGATTGCCTTATTGAGTTGGGTTCCCATAGCATAAGTTTGGATGATCTCTCCATACGGGATTGTACGTGTTAGAAAAAAGATCATATTTATACTAGGGTTGTCCATTGAATCCTCCATCAACTGCATGAACCTATTTAATGTAATCGTCTTGCATTGTTGGGCACATATCCGTGGTATGTCCTTGTAAGGAATATATGCTACAAATTTTCACCTGATGTATATTTCCATAAGCCAAAGAACGCATAAGAGAAGTAAGATCATTAACTTTATTTAAGGTTAGAAATACTTACCTCATTTACTCATTTATTTGTGAAGTCTTCATTGATGTCAAATTGTTTCGAATTGGTTGCCATGTAGATGAATTGACATGCAACCTTGAGTGTCTTATCTACTAATGCCTCTTAACTTGCCGCATAAATGATAATATGGTCAATAAGCATAAGTTGTTCATAGAAATGTTGAAAGAGCAGTTGATCGGGTATCTAATGATGAGGCTATTGAATACATAATTGCTCAAAACTTTCCTAATACTTGAAAAGTGTCTCTCTATAAGATTGCTGAATCCCACATATTTCTTTCCTTATGTTGGCAACTCAAGATGCTGGGAAATACTTCTCAAGTAAAATCTTCTTCACGACATTCCAAGTTCCAATGGAACCTAGAAGAATAGAGAAAAACCATGCCTTTACTACCCTTTTTAATGAGAAAGGAAAAGTTTTCTCCTTAACTTGTTTTTCATCAACTCCATTTTATTTCATTCCAATGCAAACCATATGAAACTTTTAAAGATGAGTATGAGGATCTTCTCCTATAAGACCATTGAATGTTGGTAGTAAATGAATAAAATTAGATTTGAGCTCAAAATTTATATTATTGTTAATGTTTATGCACAATGGTTGATTTTTCACATTAGAAGCAACAAGCTTCTTGAATGTTTGTTGTCGTGTAACAACCATAATGTTGATGAAAGCTTCCTTTAGTAACCTGCGTAAAGTGTTTTCTATTTCAAGATCCATTTGCACTTGACTCTGCTTAGGAGAACGGGTTATAAGTATAAATCATCAAGAAAAATCAAAAGAAACTAACCATATAATAGATAAAAAACAATGCAAATTGTATGAAAATCCTATGCTAGAAAACTAAATGGGTGCTTGTTTACGTGGTAGCTTCTGCTTTTAAAGCTCACCGTGTAAACATCAAGTTTAGTAACATAAAAATTCAACTGCTTTTCATGTGGGACCCATATATATTTTTGATGAAACACCATTTTATGAGAAGCAGCAGCTTCTAGTTGCTTCTCACATCTACATCAAAATGAATTTCACCTTGCACTATTCGCGAGAATAGTGCTTAGGTGAATAACTACTAGATTTAAAAAAATTATTTTTTACTCGAAATATTAGTGTTTAATATTATTTAATAACATTACATAAATTAGAAAGAGATCACTTGATGGTGTAGCATTTACAAAATATGATTGCAAGCCCAATTATGTTCTTGCCGGGTTCGACGCAATTAAAAAGAATTAGTTTTTATTTTTATTTGTAATTGTGTTTTATTCAAAAAAATTAGAAGAAAATTGTTCGATGATGTAACAAAAAATTCAGTTTTTGTTGTTGCACGCTTAGAAAACCATGGAAAATAACTGAACATATTAAACTATTTTTTGTTCAACCTTAATTTCAACCACAGTTTTTTAACCAAATATATATTTTCTTAAATCAACCTCAACTAAAAATACCTTTTATAAAACAATGTTTTCCAAACCACAACTACAACAACTACCACAGTACTAAACACACTCCAAAACTATCTAAAACCATAGAAATAATAGAATTTAGGGTGGGGTTAGTGCCACTAGTCCTGTTTAGAACAACTTTCACTTTAGGAAACAAAAGGCTGATATCTAATTTCACGAAAAAATTTGTTTTGAACAATACCGTTACTGTAAATGAATACTGTTATAGCAAGTAAAAATTTTATTTTTCTTTTTTTTTAGAAAAATAAATAATAATCACAACAAATAAAAATACTAGCATAAGAATCAACTAAAATTACTTTCCCGACAATGGCGTTAAAATTTATTGCGATGTCGTGGTCCTACAAATTAATTACACTAGCTTAAAACACAATACACAAGTTAGTATATGATACGACTGAAAGATTGATGTCTTCTCCCAAGTGCAGGAGGGTCGAAGTGATAAATAACTAGGTAAGACCAGGGTCGAACCACAGCGAGGTTATTGTACAAATTATAAATAACAATAATTCAACAACAACAATAATACCAATAACAACAATAACAACAATAATAACAAAAACAACAATAATAGCAATAATAATAATAATAATAATAATAATAATAATAACAATAACAATAATAAAGAAGAAGAAGAAGATTAACAATTGTTATACCATACAATATGGCTATGAAAGTGCCAAACATTTGTTGTACCAATTGTTATACAACATAAATCAAGATTAGTCATTTAACAAGGAAAATATTAAAGAGTGAACAAGATAACAAATATAAAACATGTTAGTATCAAACATTAAAGTCCATATTAATTTTATACCATACTTATTCTTACACCATTAGTGTAACCTTTTCACCTTGACATAATTAATTTAGCTAGACATAATGGAAGAAATAAAAATCGATAAACAAAATAAGAATATAAATAAGATAAGAGTTAACAAAGCAAAGGAAAGGAAATGAAAGACATAAACTTGATATTAATGAAAACAAAGCATAAAGAATACAAAGAGAGAAAACAAGAGCATGATCTTGATCTGGACACCAAGATGCCTAAATGCATGGCAAATGCCTCCTTTTATAGGCTAAAATTGGGAACTATTGATTTGATGACTAATTGATGAGTAGGTAGCCAACCCTTGACTTGGTGACAATCCTTATCTTCTCTTGTCTGCCCAAAACATCATTGATGATGTCACAATTAGAGCCACTTGAAAACATGAAAGTTTTAAGAAATTATCTCAGTTTTCTTGTGTAAAACATTCAGCTCATTTCAACTTCTAGAACTCTAGATATGGCCAAAATACTAAACAATGGTCGAGCTGGAGGACAAATTCAGGCTTCTTTGTTGTTGTAATAATTTGGACTTGAAAATAACCTTTTTAGATCTTGGGCTCCATATGAAAGTTGTAGGCCTATGTCTTACCTTTCCATCTTATAAAGTAGACCTAAATCTCAGATCTATAGCTCTAGATATGACCCAATTACTGAACAGTGTTCCGGTTTGGATTGCACCGACATCTCTTTTCTAAGTTTGATCATCTCTTTGTCTTTGCAATTAAAGTTCTTAAAGTCATCAATCAATCCTTTTATTTATGTGATAGGCTTGCATTTAAAATCAACATTTACCACATATTAAACGTATCTTATATTATTAGATAGATTATTATAAAATGTACTTTATTTAAGGAGTTATTGATACTTCAAGTGCAAAATGATGATATAAAACCATGATAAAAATGCACTTTTGAGTACTAATCACACCCCTTAACTAGCTTATTACTAGTCCCTAGAAATCAAAACGTTAAAATAGAAATGTTTTTTGCAAATTCCACAAAGCAAGGTATTAATCATTTAACTTCCATTACTCAATCTATATAAACAAACTCTTGTTAAATTTATATACCTGCTCAAAACCTCTTAACAAGATATTCATAAACCTTTCTTTTGTGCTCAATGTATCAACACATAATTATGGGGCTTTTCTTGGAAGAAAACAAAGTTTTTGTTCTAATGTTTAAGGTTAACTTCCTTGGGTTGAGATTATTATTTTTGTCTTTTTTTTAAATATACATATAATTTAAAACACCATGCATCTTTAACCCATGTAACGGGCTTTCGGCTAATGACTCCGAGACCAGTTGGTCTTAGGGCATTAGGTGTTAAGACACCTCTATGAGCTTAGTAACTCGGGTCGCAGATACTGATATGTAGATAGTGCAATGTTTGATTTCCTTAAGCTTTTCTCCTCAACCCATGTAACAAGCGTTGAGCCAACAGCTCCCAAGTCAATTGACTTAAGGGTCTTAGGTGTTAAAACACCCCTTCGGGCTTAATTGCTTAGGTTAGGGAGGTTACAAAACCAAACTTATCTACATTTTTATTATTATCATTTTTTTTCTTTTTTTTTCTCTCTTTTTTTAATTATATACTATCCTTTTTCCTTAGTTGTTACCTTTAACAAAAGAACATAAATAATGTAATAATCCAATATGCAACCCATAATCATATGTAGAAGTGTGTGTGTAAATTAAGGTTTAAGAATACATGTTAAATATATGAGCAGACTTAAGTTATAAGATTGCAAGAGTTTGTAAATCTGAATATTTCAAGAAGTATTATGATAGACCTTGTTACGAATGATTACTAAGATGCGTCTCAAGAGTCATAAAAGATTCTCTTTACTCTGCCATTATAGTAACAACCATTTTGCACATGCTTTATAAAATAGAAAATATAGTTTTTTTTTTAGCTATTACCCTCTCCCCCCAACTAAAACAAGACATTGTCCTCAATGTTTAAAGGTAGAAAGATAGAGTATAGAAGATATCACCTGAAATAACGAACACTGACAAACCTGAAACACACTGAAAAAAATGTAAGAAACAATAAAACCAAAAGACACAAAGATTCACAAATGGAGGCTCAAATCCAATCTAAGCTTTTTACGGCTTTCGTAAGTTAACCAATTTATGCGACTCATGGAAGGATCAATTACAGGAACGAAAGATTGTAGTTGGTCAATCAATTGTTCAGCAGTAGCAGCAGAGATTATGATTTGTCATGCAAAAGATGTTAGAAATTCCTGTTCCACAGCGTGATCAAGAAAAGACAACAACTTATCATAATAACCATTAACATTTAACAAACCTATGAGTTTATGGTGAATGTGTAGTTGGGTCCAAGAGGAAATATGATAGATCTCTTTCAATGTGCCTAGACCACCTAGTAAAGCAATGAAGGCATCAACATGGTTAAACATTGCATTCATTCGAGCTGACAATGTAGAGACCTGAAGTTCCTCTCCAATTGTTTTTTCAATGATGTCCCCTTGTGCTAAAGCTTCGGGGATGACCCCTAAAACTTGACTAACTCCTAAAAATGCAGCTATTGACACACCTCCCATTAACCCAAGACTGTCTCCCCAAGATACTAAATGAATCTTTCTCTCAGCTACCACTTGACCAAGATGATTTGCTGATTCTAAAAACTCCTTTTCTTTCCCAAGACTAGATCCACCGAAAACATAAATATTTCTTATGTGATGACTTAAGGAACTTGCCATTTCTATACACTTCAGTATTTGTTAAATGTATGGGTTGAGTAAAAATGAAAGGAAGGAAAAGTGGGTTTTATAGATGAGAAATTAGAAAGGCAATCATACCACCTATATGTAGGCCAGCTAGAGTCTCACACACACACACTCTCTCTCTATTTATTTATTTATTTACTTTAAAAAAAAAACATGTATATGTACAAGTAGTTGTGATTGTGGCTCACATCTTCCCTTGGTTTTTTGTCTAAGAACAGCTTAAACGCCCTCTATGGGTCGGGGATAGGCTTCCCATCTAGTTTTCTTAAAAACTGGCAAACAAGGTCTTTTTTAGTTAGATTCCCAATACTAAGTCGATTATGTTCTTTATGAAATAGTCTCAATAAAAGTTCTTCACTTCATTCAAGAACTTTCTTTTATCTTGGGTGCTCTAATGAGCTAGCAATTGTCTTGAAATAAGAAAATTAACAATATTAGCAAACCAAGGCATTGTAGAGACAGAAAGTAAAGATTCATGGGGAAAGTAGTCATCGATTGGTATGATGTTAGTTTTCGAATCTGTTGTCAATCTTGACAAGTGATCTGCGACAACATTTTCGCTGCCTTTCTTATCTTCGATTGTGATATCAAATTCTTGAAGTAACAAAATCCACCGCACTAATCTAGCCTTAGAATCTTTCTTAAAAAGAAGATATTTCAATGCTGCATGATCACTAAAAACAACAATAGGTGAACCAATAAGATAAGACCTTAATTTTTCACATGCAAATACTACTGCAAGTAATTCTTTTTCAGTGGTGGTATAATTCATTTGAGCACTATTTAAAGTTTTACTTGCATAGTAAATTACATAAGGTTTCTTATCTTTTCTTTGTCCCAAAACAGCACTTACGACATAATCACTAGCATCACACATTATTTTAAAAGGTAATGACCAATCAGGAGGTTGAATGATAGGAGCACAAGTAAACAAGTTTTTAAGTTTAACAAAGGCTTTTTCACAAGGTTTAGTCCATTCAAAAATATTATCCTTTGTTAGAAGGTTACTTAAGGGCTTAGATATTACACTAAAATCTTTGATGAACCTTTTATAAAAACCAACATGTCCTAAGAATGATCTAACATCTTTAATAGATTTTGGTGTTGGCAAGTTTGCAATTAACTCGATTTTAGATTGGTCAAGCTCAATTCCTTTTAATGAAACAATGTGACCAAGTACAATGCCATTTGTTACCATAAAGTGACATTTTTCTCAATTCAGCACAAGATTCTTCTCTTCACACCTGGCCAAAACCTTTTTTAAGTTAGTCAAACAATCATCAAATGAATCGCCAAAAACAGAAAAATCATCCATGAAAATCTCAAGAAAATGTTCAACCATATCACTAAATATACTAAGCATGCATCTTTGAAATATGGCTGGTGCATTACATAATCCAAAAGGCATCCTTTGATATGCAAAAGTACCAAATGAATATGTAAAAGTAGTCTTCTCTTGATCTTCCAATGCAATTTCAATTTGATTATAACCCGAATAGCCATCTAGGAAACAATAAAATTCATGACCTGCAACTCTTTCTAGGATTTGATCCATGAAAGGTAATGGAAAATGATCTTTTCTAGTCATTGAATTAAGTTTCCTATAGTCAATGCACATGCGCCAACCAGTAACAATTCTTGTGGGAGTTAACTCATTGTTCTCATTTATTATTACAGTGACTCCAAACTTCTTGGGTACAACTTGGGTAGGACTTACCCATTTGCTACCAGAAATAGGATAAATGATTTCATTATATAGAAGCTTAATGACTTCATTTTTCACTACTTCTTTTATATTAGGATTTAGCCTTCGTTGCATTTCTCTAGAGGGTTTAGCATTTTCTTCCAAATAAATTCTATGTGTACAAATCAAAGGACTAATTCCTTTTATATCAGCTATGGTCCATCCTAATGCATTTTTGTGCATTTTCAGAGTTTGTAATAACTTACCTTCTTGATGTGCATTAAGTTTGGAAGAGATTATTACCAAAAAAGTTTTATTTTCTCCCAAAAAAGAATATTTGAGATTGGATGACAACGACTTCAAATCCAGTTTGGGTGGTTGAACACTTGAAGGTATGGATTTAATTGATCGTGGTGGCAATTCCTCAATTTGTGGCCTCCAATTACTTATCTTTGATTCTTCTTGAAAATAAATCATTTACAAATCATCAGATTCATCAATCTTAATTTTACTAGAAGTGGTTGGAAATTGATCATGACTTAATTTTTCAGTAAAGTCCATTTCCTGTAAATCATTATCATCTCTAGGTTGCTTGCAAATGTTGAAAATATTCATTTCTAATGTCATGTTTCCAAATGATAGCTTCATCAGTCCATTCCTATAATTAATCAATG
>SRLM01000546.1:24969-47635 GCA_015708895.1 Populus ilicifolia
AAGAAAGAAAAATAGATAAACAAAATAAGAACATAAAAGTTAACTAAGGAAAGGAAAGGAAATGAAAGGCATAAACTTGATATTAATGAAAACAAAGCATAAACAGTATAAAGAATACAAAGAGAGAAAACAAGAGCATGATCTTGATCTGGACACCAAGATGCCTAAATGCATGGCAAATGCCTCCTTTTATAGGCTAAAATTGGGAACTATTGATTTGATGACTAATTGATGAGTAGGTAGCCAACCCTTGACTTGGTGACAATCTTTATCTTCTCTTGTTTGCCCAAAACGTCATTGATGATGTCAAAATTAGAGCCACTTGAAAACATGAAAGTTCTAGGAAATTGTCTTAGGTTTCTTGTGTTAAAACATTCAGCTCATTTCAACTTCTAGAACTTTAGATATGGCCAAAATACTAAACAATGCTAGGGCTAAAGGACAGATTCGGGCTTCTTTGTTGTTGTAACAAATTGGACTTGAAAATAGTCTTTTTAGATCTTGGGCTCCATATGAAAGTTGTAGGCTTATGTCTTATGTTTCCATCCATATAAAGTAGACATAAATCTCAGATCTATAGCTCTAGATATGACCCAATTACTGAACAGTGTTCTGGTTTGGATTGCACCGACATCTCTTTTCTATGTTTGATCATCTCTTTGTCTTTGCAATTGAAGTTCTTAAAGTCATCAATCAATCCTTTTATTTATGTGATAGGCCTGCATTTAAAATGAACATTTACCATAAATTAAAGGTATCTTATATTATTAGATAGATTATTATAAAATATACTTTATTTAAGGAGTTATTGATACTTCAAGTGCAAAATGATAATATAAAACCATGATAAAAATGCACTTTTGAGTACTAATTAGTATAAAGTAAGCAAGGGGTCGATCCCACGAGGAAGGTTCAAGTCAGATTTTTATGTTAGATGATATGTAATTTAAGGGGAGGGGTTTGGATGTTATCTAGGCTAAAGCAAAAGAAAACCAAAAACTATCAAACAAAATTTAATAAAATCAAAAAATTATCAAGAGAGAAAACCTTGGTCACAAGCACATATCCATCTACAGAAATCAAAACTGATTATAAAACGAAACATCAATTTATATTTTGAATATTTATCTCTTCTTAACATTGTTTGGTTAACAGATTCATTGTATGACTAGATAAATGGCAGCCTAACCATCAAACAACCACAATGTTTGTATTAGTAATTTAATTCAATGGTAGCCTTAAGAACTAGATAAATTAATTAACTAGGAAAACATAACTGTCAGTAGTCTACGTTTGATTTGATTGAATATTCTCCCTAAGATTAATAAAGTATATTCACCATAATTATTAAACTCAATTGTTTCACAAGTTTATATACCATAACTCTAGTTTTGATGTTAAACTTAGCAATAGATTGTCTACAATAATAACTTAGAGTCCGTTCTAGCAACTAAAATAAACAATCATGGAAAAAATAGGAATAGGAGAACAAATATATTTATTATATAAACTAAAAAGAAAAGGTAAAATAAATCTTATAGTTCATGAAATTCAAAGGTTTTCATGTCCTTGCAACCAAGAAAACAAGTTTAGCCTTGCATGTTTGTTGAACAACTAACAAAAAAGAAGAAGGAATGCATGATTTCAAGTTTCTTAGAGGAGGGAGGAGGGGGTCATTTTTCTCCTCTTGGCTAGCTACCCCCTTCTCTTCACTCATTCTTTTTATATCCTAATAAACCCTAGTCTCTATTTTATAAAATAGTCTTCCCTTAAGTAGATTGTTTATATTTAAGTACTTTAATAACTATTTTTATAAAAAAAGAGAAATAGCCTTGCATGAAATCTTCATGCTTTGATTTGAAGAGTTAAATTGCTAAAATAAAATCTTGGATATCAGTTTAAATGCTTCAAAACTTAATTTGGACTCATTTATTTACATAACTTATTTGCTAGCAGAATTCAGTTGTTATATTTGAAAAATCATATCTCCCTCATATCGCATCTTTTTTGGCTGAAATTGAAAGTTATATAGGCCTTTGAGTTAGGAATCCATAAAAATTAAGTTTGTATTAATTAGAATTCTGTAACTCTAGATATTCAAGTCGGAATGGTTAACACTGACAAATTACGAGATTTGACTTAAAAGGTTGCAATTTCCATTCTCTTCCTTATTTTATTTTCTTTCTTTAGATTTTCAAAAAGTTATGGATGTTAGCTTTTTCATGCCAACAGAATCACTTCATTTTGATCTTTAGAGCTCACGCTCTATACAAAACATCGACTGAAGGTTAAATATGTTAATTACCTCTAATTTACTCCCTTTTGCATCTTTTATCCAAAAGTGTCTTCGAAACATAAAAACAAAGAATATCAAGCCATTTTATATATAAAAAAATAGGCAAAAATCTAGTTAAATATGGGTGAAAGTATTGAATAATATGGTTGCATCAATCATATTTTATCTTTTCATTACTACGACCCCTACCTCTTGTTATTTCTATGACTCTATTACTACCTTTAACTCCTTACAACTATTATTAGTAGGATTTAATTTGATTTGATTAATGAAGCTTGCTATATTTTGTTTCACACAAACATAAAATAAGTCTTTTTATTAGAGAATCATGCGTTAAAAACCAAATAGAAATGTAAATTCATCTAAAAGTTCTTTTACTAGACCTTAGAACTAAGTTTTTATTTTTAGAGAAGTGTGAATGTGGGATGAATAAAAGTTAAAGTACACATATAAAGTTTCTAGGAATGTATTGTAGGCAGAAATTCAAGTTCATTTGGACCTCTAATTAGACCTGTAAAATTGAAGCAAAATCCTACATGCAACAGGATTCTCTACTTTCACACTATAAGTTCAAACGAGCATATTTTGAGCCTTAGACATTGAAATCATGCGAGTCAAAAGCCTAAAATCATTTACTCATCCAAGAATACAACTTTTATGAAGGATGTCAAATCAGATAAAAATGTTTTAAAGGTGAAAATACAAACACAATTTGAATGATGAGATTGGTCTCCTAGTCTAAAGAGGAAACTAAAGGTGTCGAGTATCCACTATGGCTGAGAGTCTAACATAAAAATGGTGGGCTTTATGACCTAAGAAAGGTAAAGATAAAGCCTTTAAGATGTCATGAATGAAAGAATACGGCTGGGATGATTGAATATTGCAAGAAACCAAGTCAGAAATAAAGTTTAAGTTGCACCAGAGTAGGAATTACAACAAAGTTTTAATAGCAGCAGAATCCATTTTTAAAATTCTTAAGGATTTAACTAACCCTAAGGATCAGATATAGAAGGACAAAGTTAAGTAGCATAAAGACTTTTAATCAACCAATGAATTATAAGGAAATTCAGCAGCTAAGGGAAAGAATAAATAGAGTAAAACACAGCTGAAACAAGGGCTCTACAACATTCTTTTTCTTCTATGTTTTTGTCAATTTTCTAACAACTATGAACTAATTTCTAATTTTAGTTCAAAAGGAACACATATCATTTCTTTTGGCAAGTTGTGAGAAGTAATGTTATCATTATAATTCTTTTAGATTCAAGAATTTAGTTTTTCTTGTTCAAAATTATGTTATTGATTGTTATTCAAGTTTATTGAATTGTTTTGAAATGACATGTAAACTTTCCAGTTTCTTTTAATTCTTAATTGTTGTTAGGGCCTAGAGTACAAAGCTAAAGAATTAATTTGATTGATGCAACTCTTATCTTGATTGATTAGGAAAGAATAAAATATATTAAATTATCAATGTTTTGAACATTTGTTTAGAATAAATGCACAAACTTTACTCCTACGAGTATTGCCAAGTGAATAAGATTGCTTTCAATGTTAAATTTGCTTGATGTTTAGAAATTAATTAGAAAGCTTTGTCTAATTAATTTACTCATAATATCATTGATTTCCCTTATCTTTAAGGGATATTGAATTTATTTGACATTAAAGAATATTTATTTTGCTTTGATGATCAACAAATTATAGGAATGCATGTGTGGATCTTAGAACTATTCCATGATATATCAATTTATTATTTTTAGAATCATTATTTCTTTAATTTTTCATTCAAATCCGCCCTTTTTTTTCTTTTTAATATATTGTAGAAAGATTAAATGAAATTTTCCTTGGATTTGATCTAATTTCATGATCATAATATAAATTTATTTTGTTGGTGATAGTTAAGTTATAATTATATTTTAAAGATTCTGACGACCAACCATTTATTAAAGCTAATGTTAAATGTTCAATATCCTCACTACAAATCATATGACATTTGCCATGTAGAGAAATTTCCTATTAGTAAACTATTTCCCGTGCGTAAAATTTCCCATTAATTATTTTGAGAAATTTTTGTAGTATAACTTCTTACTATATTTTGGTTGTAGGAGGACAATATTTGTATAAATTGAAGATTTTAAAATGTAACTTAATTTCACCCTTATTGGACTAAGTAGGGGTTTAGGAATGTTAGTAAGACTTTAGTTATTAAATGTATTTCTTTATCTGTTTCATTTCTTTTAATTTCATAATGGTGTATGACAATTTAATCTTATTCAAATTATTTCTTTCCATTATATTATATTAAATTTTGATTATGGTGATGTGGATGAAAATGATATGTGGTTGATTTTAGTTAAATTAAAAAGATCAGATAAAAAAAATCTGGTGTGAATTTTGGATATGTATTATAAGTTATAATGGTGATAATTAGGTATTTTGAATTTATAGGCAAACTTTACTAAAATTTTTATGGACATTACATTTCAAAAGATATAAAATAAAAATATATGTTTATACTCAAATTGGTTGATTGACTTAGTTTACCAATTGATTTGGTTGACCGCTTGATGGAATAGGCAATTAAATTTTTTACTGTCTCAATCACTCGATGTAATCTTTTGATCAAATTTTTAGATTAAATTAATTCAATTGACTATTAAAATGATAATGTATTGTCATAAAAAAATTCCTTGTTTTTGACATTATTGAAAAGAAAATTATGTGGAAATTTGAATCCAAATAATTGAGGTTGTTATAGCATCCTTGGAGCATCAAAAAGATTTATCCCTTCAAAATATGCTCTAATTGATGAGAGCAACACTTTTATCTCACTATTTACATTATTAAAATGTGTAATAAGTTTATGATGTTCATTTATCTACTTTAAAATTTCCATGTATATATAATACATTTTTTCCTTGGATCTAATTAAAATTTGATTCAAAGGTCGTTCTACATTATAATGACAAGTCCTTAACTACTTGTTGACTGATTTTTACTTTGTTGTTGTTAATGATACATTTTACATTGTTAAAAAAATTAATATTAGATTTATGAGTTAGTTTTTATTATCTCATTGTCAACCGAAACATGCATGCAACAATAATTATTAAAACAATGAACACATCTTTAAAATTATACAAGTGTAAATATAATGCATTATAAAGTATCAATAAATATCCAACATAATTCTAAATTTATTACGTAATGAAATTTCATATTTAAATTAGTTCAACACTTTTTAACTAGAAGCCTCCTCTTGATTTTCTTTATTGTCTTGTCCAACATCATCTTTTTTATTAAATTCAATGTCGATCTCATCATTATTATTGTTTTCTCTATGTCTACCGATATTCAATATTACATTTAACTCATCAACATCAATATCAATATAAATATTTTCAATGACACAAAAATCTAGATTTTTTAACTCGGCAAATAGAGCAACTCGACATGAATCAACTAGCTCATCCATTGGAAATACATAGTGTCCTCCAATTACTTTATCATTATCATCTTCACTTGAACACGACTTCTAGATTTGGTTTTCATAATAGATAATCAATTAACTAAATTATAATTCTTTCTAAATGAAGTAGTATATGCATAATAAAAACTTTATATATGTTGGAAGTCTACCTTTTTTTTATTTATTTCAATCATACTATAATGAGGATCTATTCTAATTTTTTTTATTTTTTTATTGGTATCATATAAATAGATTTGGAATAAAAATACTATATCTTTTGACATATGATATCAAATTCCAATAACATCTTGGAACTTGTTGTAATAATTAACTTCAAACTCATTAGATATTAAATTATTTACTCAATCTTCACTATCATGGGTCTTTTTATCCTCACTATATTATTTACTAAGAAAGAAATATTTATTAATTATATCATTTGATCTTTCTTTGAAGACCTAAAAGCAAGAATTTAAAAAGTACCAGTATTAGAAAGTTTTTTTTTTCCTAATCCAACAATGTTCGGTTTTTTGAATAAAATAAAAAAAAATCAATATTGAAAATTAATGATAACCATTAAATAAACATGTAAGCTGTAGAAATATACAAGTCTCTCTTTTTTATTATAAAGGAGAGGTTTGAATTTTTTAAAGAGGAAGGACTCTAACATCACTTAATTAAAATAAAGTTAAAAAAATCATCAGTATACTATTTACTCCCACTTTCTCTTTCTTATTAACTAGTCTTTCAAACATGCATTGCAATGGCCATACATGATAATTGGCGGGTTTTTTTTTTTTTCATATATCCGATTCTTGTTTTCTAAAAACTAACAAGATAAATATAGAAAGTAAAGCTTAATTCTTAGGCAATATCATGCATGTAAAAAATTAAATCATATTTCATACATGGTAAATTTCAATAATATCCTTCTACTAATTTTAATTAAATATTTTAATCTTACTTTTTGTATGCTGAAAACTAAAAAATAAAGCCAATCTTTTTCATTTTTATTGTTGATTATTTTTTTATTGACAAAACATCATCATGTTTTATCTCATCATTGCTACAACCCCACCTCTTGTTATTTTTATCACTCTATAACTATCAATAGGATTTAATTTGCTTAAGATAATGAAGCCAATTATAATTTGTTTCACACAAACATAAAATAACTCTTTTTAAAGGAAAATCTTGGGCGAAAACCAAATAGAAATGTAAATTCATAAAAAAATTCTTTTTCAAGACCTTAGCACTAAGTTTTTATTTCTAGATAAGTGTTTAGCTCCCAATTAAAATCGTATTTGTTTTGAGTTTCAAAAATGCTTTAAAAAAATTTAAATTTTTTTGTTTTAAATTAATATTTTTTTGGTATTTATAAATTATTTTGATGCGCTGATATTAAAAATAATTTTTAAAAAATAAAAAAATATTATTTTGATATATTTTTAAATAAAAAATACTTTAAAAATTAACTAAAATCACATTCCAAAACACACTTTAAATTCCTACCGAACTATTCTTTAGGAAAAGGTGGAATTATAGTGGGCTCCACTTTTCTCCAGTGCAGCATCTCTACTTTGAATTTTGTGCTCTCTAGGGATCAAGCATAGTGATTGTGCTCAAGCTTGACCCTAATAGGAAATCCCACATTACTACTACTACGACGATGATATAAACTCCATCTCTATAAGAGATGGTGGATAATCATTTCCTTGGAAGTCTTTGTTTCGAACATCTTTGACTTTAGCATTCATATGATCTATTGCTTTTAAAGAGGGTTGAACCTCAAAACTAGGAAAAAAAATATGTTACTTATCATAGATGTAAAACCCTACCTGGAATACACTTGTGCTCAGACTTAGGTCTGGTATATAAAGTTTAGCCTGGATTGACCTCTAAATCTCTTTAAAAGGACAAAAAAATGTTATTTTTCCTAATTTTTTTATTGAGTTTTTATTTTATTTTAAATATATCTAATAACATTGTATGATAAAACAAAATTTTAATTCAATTAAAGTAGATAATAAAGTCTTTTTTTCGTTATAAAGTTATAATTATAATTTAATATTCTTTTGTGCTTGAATCACATGGAAGATTGATTCTCTACCATATATATATATATATAGTGTTTGTTTTTGTGGTAGTTTATGTGTTGTGATTTAACAACAACTTTATTTTATTTAGTAAAGATGAAACCAAAAGTTTAATAAGGTGGGATCATAAATGTTTGTTGTCTAACCACCGGTTCAACAAAAAGCAATCATATCTACTTTTTGTCATTCCTATGCATAACTAGAAGACTGTTCATTTATTTGTTTAACAAAATACTCAATCTTATCTTCTCCTCCCTCTTCTACAGATAACTAGTGAAATGAATATTCTCAACGTCTACATCTTTATCTCTTCACATACCTCTTCCTTTCTCAAATAAAACTCTCTATTTATAGAGATCGTTCTTCTTTTCATTCTTCTTTTAGTCACAAATGATTGCAAAACACACAAACCAACTTTAAATCTTCACAAACTAACATCCATGACCAAGATCTACAAAAACCACTAACAAATTTGTTTTTCTTAAGTCCCATAAGCCCTTTATTTGTGCACAAGCAAGTGGTTTTTTTTGTAGAAAAATTTAGGTAATTTTTTTATTTCAATATGTCTTCAATTTCTCATCTATACATGTTCTTAAAAATATCAAATGTAATAAGATCTTGTTTATTGTCGAAACTATATCCTTATTTATTATTCTAGGAATCGTTGATCTGTTCTTTGTAATTCTGGTAAGCACTTGTGGTTCTAATCTTCTTCTTTCTTAGTTGCATTATTTTGAAGATTCCTAACTTTACTGCTTTTGATTTTTCATAGAGTCAACGAACAAAGGTTTAAGGTGTAGCTTCGGGAGGACAAACCATGTTTTTTTCATATGTTATGTGTGTTTGTTGTGTAGCTAGGAAAAACTTATAGTTGTGTGTTCTATAACCAACTTTTTCTTTATTTGTTTGGCAATTATTGAGCATGCCTATATGTTGTTATTCATTATACGTTGGTGACCATAAGAATTTTAGAAGAAAAAAATAGGTTTTAACGTTTAGTATGGTAGAGTGTGCTTGTATTGTGTAATTCACGGGTCACTCTTTTCCACCCTATATAATGCATCATTTCAATAAAGTAGAACACATCACTTTCAAAATTATTTATAAAATAACCAATATGTTATGGCTCTCTCAAGACATTTTGATTAAAGTATATCATCCTGCATCTCATAAAATAGTAAGTTGTCTTTCTTTCATCGTATTTTTTTTCACTGTATAGTCATGCTTTATCTTAGACCTAATTTGTTAATGGCATTGTTCTTAATCTCAACATAAACATTATATGTTTTAATATAACCAATTATAGATTACTTGTAAGACATATTAGTTGTTAATATATATTAGGATGTGATAATTTTTATTGTATAAAGTGTTTTATTTTATAAAAGAAAATTAAATAGATTAATAGGATAATAAAAATTATATTTTCTATAAAATTATTGTGATTTATTAAGAATTGCACGTAAAGCTTGCAACATATCTACATTAATAAAACAATTAATATGGTGTTCCTTGCTCATAATTATTTAATTAAAATTGTAGATATGGATACAAATTAGTTTAATAACCTTTTTGAAATAGAGTAAGAAAATGTCATGAACAATCTTGCTCAACATGTTTCATATGACTACGTTGGTAGGAATAGTAGTAGTCCTATAAGTTATACTAGTGGTGCTACAAATGATAGCAATGTAGATGATGATGGTAACAATAATGATAGTAATAAAGATAAAGATGATGATGACGATGATGACAATGCAGGAGATTCATTTTGGCATAGAGAATTTAATCGTCATAAACTAGTATTATGCACAACAGATGCACTTACATTGTATTATTATAACTATATCTAGAAGCAATCTTGTATGATTTCATACAATACAGGAATGCAGTGGTTGGATGAAATTTTAAATAAGCATTTGATATGTTGTGTAAATATATTGACGATGGATGCAACAACATTTTAGAATCTTTGTTTTGATTTAGAAAAACAATCTAGACTAAAACCATTAAGAAGGATCAATGTTATAGAGAAAGTTTGCATGTTTCTTTATAATTTAACATTGGGCGCTTCTAATAGGAAGGTCTAAGAGAGATTCCAATATTACAGTGAAACAGTAATTAGGTATTTCAACGAGGTTCTAAAGGCCTTGTGTTTGCTATCAGGTGATCCATATTTTTTGAAAACAACACAAGAAATCATTATGAACCCGAGATATATGTACATTTAAGGTAATATATAAGATAAATAAAAACTGAATATATTTATCTTTCCACTCATTATATAATCCACCTAGTAATTCATTTACAATTAATGTTCTTAAAATTTTGTTTTTAGAATTGTTTAGAAGCAATCAATAGAACATATATGTATGCTTGTATGTCCTAAAAAAATCAAATACTATTTATTAAAATGAAAAGAGTATCAACAAAAAAAATTATGGTAGCATGTAGTTTTGACATGCAATTTACTTTTATTTGAGCTAGATGGGAAGGTAGCGTATATGATTCAATAATTCTTCATGAGGTCATCTATAATCCAAATATCAAATTTTCAAAGGCACCAAAATATATTTTGGATAGAACAATAGGCTTCTCTTAGAATTTTTATTTATTTAATTTTTGGTCATGTGGTATAAAATATTTTTTTAAAAAATATCTTGGGTAAATATAGGAAACAATTATGTTGTTGGTTCTAGTTATTCAAATGAATATGGATTTCTGTGTTCATATAAGGGTGAAAGATATCATCTTCTAGAATTTCATTGTTGAGGCTAGCTAAGAAGTCAGGGGAGTTGTTCAACTGGGTTCATTCCTTAGTTTGACGTGTAATTAAGCAAACTTTTGAGGTGTGGAAAAAAAGATGAAGAATTTGACAGAACATGCTAGTGTTTCTATTTAAAACATAGGTGGAGATTGTTGTTTCATCAATGACTCTTCATAACCACATAAGAAGGAAGTTTGTACAAGATGTTGCTTTTAATGAATTTGAACATCATCTTGATTTCATGTTTTAGGAGTTTTTATGTGATGTTGTTCCACAATTACAAACATATAATGATAATAAAAATTCACATATGAATTGTGTTTGAGATGGAAGTGCTTCAATTTTGATGAGAGAATTGTAGGATTTTTAACTTTACAAGTAATTAATCATAAATATTTATTATTTTTTCAATGTCATCTATTGAGATTTTTTTGAACTTTGTATTAAAATGTTTTTCTTGATGAGGTGAGAGTCATTGAAGTGTTTTGAGGGTTGAATATTGCCTTAAAAGAAAGATTAGGGTTGAGAGAAAGTTTTTGTTTTTGATTTTGTATATTTTAAACCAATTTAGAGGTTTTTTTAATTGATTGGAGAATTTAGTTTCATGAAGTTATAATGGTGTTTTTAGGTTTTTTATGAATGAAAATGGGTTGAAAATCAAGATTTTTAATAAAAAATTAAACTGCTTAAAATCTTAGCTATTTTTGTGTTAGTTAGAATATGATCTTATAGATAATACATCGTTTGTATTTTTAAAAGAAATAAAAAGAAGGTGAATATAATAATTAAAACTAGACACATGGGCCCGAACTAGCAAGCACATAGGCCACCCAAGACCACACATCTAGCTTATTTTTTATTTTATTTATTTTAATTTTTTAATAAATAAATAATTGAAAACGTAATGTGTGTATTAATTCTTGGATTAATTGAGAATCTTTTAGATATTATCTCTTAAAACTCTATTTAATTTTGAATTTGTTATTGAAGAAGTTATTTTTTTAGCCCATCATGATTAATTTTGTTTATTTTATTTGGTTGCTTTGCTGCAATTGCTTATTATTGTTGTTGCATATAATTAAATAAATAATAATTTAAAAACTTTAACTTATTAAAATAATATCTTAATTAAATCAATTGATTACAAGTCGCATGTCATTGTTTTTAAAATTTGATATGGATTAATTTAATATGTTAATATTTAAATATTAAGAAAAAAATATCTTAATTTTTTTAGTTAAATTACACTATTTACCAATGTTGTAAATTCATTTTAGATTTGTAAAATTTATCAAACAAAGTCCCTCATTGTTTGATTCGAAACCTAAGCAAAATAAGAAATATATAATAATTGTATTATTTTCGTGTTTTTTAATACACTTGCCTTGAAATTTTTAGGAATTATTTTACTAAAAATATCATAACTAATGTCTGAAATTGTTTTTATGTTAAAAATAAAATTAGAATAGCCGGCAACATAGAACATCACTTATCTAATATATATAACTTGTCATAGCCCATGTAATGCTAAAAAAATAAAATAACAATCCAGTTAATAATTAATAATGAAAAGATGCAACTTCACTAACTAAGTTTTAGATTTAATTTCTAAATATTATTGGTTTAAGTTTCATAAATTTAAAAATTACTAAAAGTTTTTTATATAGTGATTAATTTTAGTGCTTATAAAATTAATCAAAATATATATAAGCTGATACGCTATATTAATAAAAAATATAATTTAAAACTTTAATAATAAAATAAGCCAAACCATTTTATCGAGTAAAATTTACTCATGTGACTATAAATGTTTAAATAACAAATACGCCCAATATTATATGAAATGCTCAATAAATTTATCTCTCGTAAATTGTTCTATTTATCTGTCTTTTTTTCTTTCACTTGACCTTTTAATTTCACTTTTCATCGATCTATATCCAAGATTTTTGAAAATCCAAAACATTGTGATGAAACAAGAATCCCAGAAACTCTGCTTTCTCTTCAATTTCAACCATCTACTTAATGGCTGCTGCTATTTCTTAATATAAATCGGATTTCATCAGAGTATAAATTAAATTTAGAAGCCTTTATTTCTGCAACTAGTAGTGTTTGTTTGTTATTTCAAATCCTCAGCACGCACTAGAACAATCGAGTGCCTTGTATCAATAAAAAAAGGTTACTAAATCACATAGAAATTAAGCATGCATGGTAGATTCATAACCTTATTACAGCAGGCATACAGTAGAAGTTTCATGGCAGATTCACAACCATCAAGAACACACAAAACAGAAACACAAGCACTCTATCTTGCCTCCAGCAATGAAATCGAGCACCCGTTAGCTGAAGGTGGTTTGCACTGGCTTGATGAATAACATGCTACGATAAGATCCCTGTCAGTGAAGAATCCTGGTTGTTTAGGCTGAGGCAGTTCATCTTCATTACCCAACATCAAAACCACATATGACATGTTTGGCCTATCTTCTGTATTTTCTTGCACACACAATAGCCCCACATGAATCGAACGCAGTACTTCAGATAAATAAGGTGTTTCAACTTTTGATTCCCCAACCAGTTCTAGAGACCTGCCTTGTTTGAACAGTATCCAAGCCTGAAAAACAAAAGCCATGCTATTAAGAACACATTACGTGTTTGTGCAAATCCATCATTGAACGTTGTCGGTCTCAATTGTTTTTCATAATTTCTTCAGTTTTTCTCCAAGTATTTGAAGTTTTCAAGTATCTAACGAAAGTACTCGAGAATTTATTGAAATGAAAGAGTCAAACCGACATAGCTTTGGCATGTAAGGCACTTACATGCCCGATAAGGTTGAGGTGGTGATCTGGGTGACTGAATCCTCTGTTCCTACAGCCACTCACTATCTCTAGCACCAATACACCAAAGCTGAAGACGTCTGATTTTAGCGAGTAGAGTCCATAATTTGCATACTCTGGAGATATGTAACCACTGCATGTATTCATAGAATTTTAGGTCGCATTTGCAAACTAAGAGCATAAAATCCATGTGATGAAGAAGACACTTACTACGTTCCAGCCACTTTATTAGTACTGGCTTCAGTTTCATTTTCTCCAAAACTTCTAGCCAGGCCAAAGTCTGAGATTTTTGGATTCATTTCGTAATCCAACAAAATATTGCTGGTTTTCAGATCTCTGTGGATTATTCTTAGTCTCGAATCTTGGTGAAGATAAAGGAGTCCACGAGCAATCCCATTGATGATGTTGTAGCGCTTAGGCCAATCAAGTAGCAAGCTATGAGTTTCATCTGCCCAAGTCAATACATTATGGCTCTTATCAGATTCATAAACGCTTGTGAGAGAACAAGAAAGAACGAGTTACAATTGCATATATGGCAGGATTTGTGAGAAAGAAAGTGGAGAAAAGTAATCTCCCCCTACGAAGCGACTTTCCTAAGGGCTTCGAAGGAAGATAAACATCTTATAATTAGATTCTTAATGCGGGGTTTTGGAAAGCTCAATAGTGCTCAACTTTTTGAAAAGGTTTTGTGAGATTCATACCAAAAATATAGAAGTCCAAGCTTTTGTTAGGCAAAAACTCGTAGACCAACATCTTTTCATCTCTTTCAATGCAGCATCCAAGAAGCCTTACTAGATTCCGATGCTGAAGTTTCACGATATGTTTAACTTCATTTTTGAATTCGTCTAGTCCTTGTCTTGAATTCTTAGAGAGCCTCTTCACAGCTATTTCTCGTCCATCTGCAAGGGTTCCCTGCAAATAATGACTCAGCATCGTAAGCAAATCATACGTTGTCTTCTGGAAGTTGAGAATTGCGAAATGGTGTTCCATACTCTTTGTATCTGTCAAGGAACTCTTCCAATCAGTCATTGTTTTATGCTAAAAAAAAATGGTCCGTCCTGACAGTCCTGTTGTGGAATCGTTTCAAGGAAACTAACACCTAGAACTTCGCTGGGGTCAGGAGTTTGTAAGATGAAATTCGGAGGCCATGGGACATATTGCATGACTGTTCACAGATAATGATTACCTTAAAAACAGGTCCGAAACCTCCTTCTCCTAGTTTATTGGCATCAGAAAAGTTAATTGTTGCAGAAGCCAACTCATCCATATTAAAGAAGGGTAATTCTATTTCTTCCTTCATATCGTTGTTATTCGATCCGCTTGGCAAATTACCTGTCATTTTTCCTGTTAGTATCACCACTATGAATTGGAAAGGGAAAAAAAAGAAAAAGACATGGGATCTCTCACCACTGTTTGTTGTTATACTCCAATTTTTTTTAAGGCATTAAATATTAATGAAGTCTTGAACAATTTACTTTCCTACCTTGGATTAATCAAATCAAATTTAAATTAAGAGATTAACTAGACTTCTTCTCTGAAAGTCGTGGAATGGGGACGATAGGATTGGTTAGTTTTTCATGGTAACATACTTACGTTTTTTCTGCTGCTGCTTTCTCCAAACATGCAAGAGCAAGACCAAGGCTATTCCAAGGAACACAAGTCCTGTGGACAACACACTGCTTACCACGATCCTTTTCTTTGCACTGGATTTCGTATTAACCTTTGCACTATCACCATTACCTATATTATGGCAAAGAAAAAGTAGAGTTAAAAGACAATAAATAGGAATTTGTGAATGGTTTTCCTTGGCTGTTGGATCTTTCAATCCCAGTTATCTACTCAATACATTATGAAACCACACCGCTCTGGGCAGAGAAAAACCAATGCTTCAAGAAGGTGGTTCTTTCTATGAATATTTCAAGTTCTTTCATGCCAAATGATATGTTGTCCAAGAAATTTTGCAAGCATCTACAACACAACATTGAATTTTAGAAATTGTGAGATTTTCAGGATTGATGATGTGATTATCCTTCAAGTCTCTATAATGATCCTTATACTAGTATAAATATATGTCTTCAGAGTAGTAATCTATGTCCACAAGCAATGTGGTTGTTCAACGAAACCTATGGGAGAAAAAAAAAAAAACAGAGAGCGTAAGAGGAGACATCGACCAAGCTATCACTCTATCAACACAAATGAACACAAGCATACACAGGCACTCTCGGGTATCGTGCGATATGATGTTCTGAAAACTAGGATATAAGATTAGAAAGAATACTTTCTCATGCATTTAATCGGAAAATCATCCCAAATAATGTGACTTCTTTAGATGTGACTAAAATCCAAGCAATAGATACCGACAGATGATGAACTCATACCTAGTTCTGATGCAGCCATCCGTATAAAAATGGTGTCTTTCTCATCTTGAAACAAAATATCGATCAGATCATTGAACCAAAGCAAGCACCCACTTCCTCCATTCCTGACGTCCATGTTTGCATACGCAGTACAGCTGCAGTTCTTCAAGCACGTGTTCCTGCACTCCTCCAGGCTCATACTCTTGTTAAACCATGATTGCCTTGTCTCCGGCAACTTCACACCTGAGACTTTTCGAAACCCATCTCCTGAACAGTTTAATGCAGTCTTTCTGATGCAACCACTTGACCAATCTGTCCTCTCCCAGTCTCTTGGAACTTTGGGTACAAATCCACTTAGGCAATCACACACGGGAGAGTTGTTAATGCTACAGATGCCATTTGCACCACATAGTTTATAACGCGCACAATTATTGATGTTTTCTGTTTCGTAAAGAAACCAGCTCTGGGTTTTCTCAATCCACAAAAGTTGTTGGATATCACCATTCTGAGCCAAGACGATCCTCCAATGCATTGAGCTATTAACAAGCTGTTCTCTGTAAAATATCTCCTTCTCATTAAAAACAAATTCATATGTGTATATTGGATTTGGTTTTAATGGAGGCATACCACTGAACCCCAGACCATTCCATGGCCCAGATCGATACTTCACTTTCGAATCTTCCAGCTCTACTAACTCAGGATATCCATAAGGAACAAGGATACCTGTAATGTTACCTCTAGAAGGATCATCTTGTGACTTCCAAGCTGCCAAGCTCCAGTCCATGCCTGTGACTCTATTCCGTCCTATCTTCATGCCCGGTATTAATGTATTACCTGGATGTTCAAAACTCTGCCACAGGGAGTTTTCCGGGTTATTATCACCCTCCTCTTTCACAACAAGGTTTCCCGAATCCAAAAGCTGTGCAACTGGATTCCTAGCAGGTGTTGATGTGTTGGAAGACCAAATGATGCTTCCACTGCGATTGACAAGGACAAGAAGTCCTTGGTTGGTAAGCCTTACAACACCAGATGAATCGTTAAGTGGAGATTCTCTGTTGGCAACCCACACTGCTGTCAGGACTGATATTTTGCCATACCATATCCCCAAGTATCGGTTTGTGGATTTTCCGGGGCTGAAAAATCCTAATTCATAGGTGCCACCAGCGGAGACTATGGTGTCTCCATCTCGAATTGACAGGGTTGTATTAATGGTGTCAACAGGGGTGGCTACTTCTACGATCAGAAGCAAAGTGGAGCAAAAAAGAAGTATGGAAGTGCAATCCCTTAGGAATCTCATGATTCTTTTAAGTAGATCGCTTTGTTGTGTTATAAAATGGCTGGCTTTGCTAGATGAGAAGAATAGTGGTCTCAAGAAATTGCCTATTTAACACCACAATCAGTCCACTCCCACAGCAATGTCACACTGCTGAGGTAAACGATTTCACACCTCAACAGCTACATCAATGTTCCACTGCTGGGGTAAACGATTTAGCACCAGAGTCAGTCTACCGGCATAGCAATGTTCCACTACTGAGGTAAACGCTCGCCTTTGGAATTTTTGTTTTTGCTTTTTTGGTTGATGAAATTCACATGGAAAATTCAAAGATAGTCAACACTACAGGGAACTGAAGTGAGGTTTTTTATTAGTAGTCTAAAGTATTTTTCAAACTATCACATTTAGAAAAATATTTCTCAATCAAGCATAGTCTGGATACATGCGCAATCTGTTGAGACGCGGTTTCTCGCAACATTTACTCAACATGTACACTTGATTTCGCTGTATCAGCAAGTAGTTCCGGAAGTGCCAGTAATTGTCATCGTTGCTGTGCGGTGGCCCTTGGGCACCAGTTAGTGTATGTACGGCGCTGCATCAATCAATCGGTCGATCATTTACCATCGACACTATCGAATACTGAGTCGCCACCGCACTGGCTTTCTCTCTGTTTTTCCCGGACATTCTTCTATACATGCTCTATCCATTAAAAAGAAAAAGAAAAAGAAAAAGAAAAGAAAAGATAGAAATATAAAATCGACTCCATGTCTTGACTCTGTTCACTGAGATCTATAAACCCAAGTCACAAGCTGAATTACAGGCGGAATATTTACAAGACTAAAATCTCCTATTTACTAAAAATATTATACCTCTGTGAGCTGCATGATTTATGCAGAAGGATCAGGTCAATGATTTCCTACTTGCGCGTAAGAAATTGGAGGTGGTCCCGACCTTATGCTTTGGTAAAAATACCAGCTGGTTGGAACAACCTCGTAGAAATATGCCGAGATTCGATTGTATTCGTTCACAGACAGAAGGGCAATTCGAATGTGAAAAGCATCTCATTTTGGATCATGTAGCAAGCCAAGCATCCACTAAAAACAAACTTCAACACAGCCCTTCTTACCCTAATTAAGGAAAAACCTTAAACAATAAAATGATCGCAGATCATCCAAAACAGATTTAAACATCCATAACCGGAGGACACCACAAAAACAAGATTCACCTCACCTTTAGATTTTCTTTGGCTGTGTGTGCCAACTGAAAAACAGATGGTCAAACAAATTTGAGGAAAACCTAAAAAATGCGTATAGAATATACCCAGAAGTATGAGGAGCTGTTCAATAAACTATAAAGAAATCAAGCGATTCATATAGGATCTTTGTTAGAACAATCATAGCAAATCAGAGTTCTTTATAAACTGGAGTGTGCCGAATTTGATAGTATATGGTTAAATGGCCTTCAAGCCCTCAATTTCTACAACTCTTCTTACAATTCTTGTTTTAGTTTAGTAAGTTCTGAAGCAACCGTTAGTATTGGCTTTTTCTCCAACAATAGAGCGCAAAGTTTCAAATTCTCATATTCTATCATGGCTCAAATTAACGTCAATAATTCATGAACAACAGCATATGTGGCTCAAGAAACAAAGCTGTGGTGGAGGGAGATTTTTTTGACAGAGTCTGCGGATTTAGGGGTTGCTATTGTCTCTGCTACTGTTGCTGCCAGGCCACTGCTCTCTCTGTTAAGTGTTACCTCAAGGATAGGTTGGCTAGAACGAACCAGTAGATCCATATAAAAACGAAGCTAAAAAGAAAAAGAAAAGAAGAGAATTTTGGGACTGACCCTTTGTGAAACAGCAGAAATTCCACGCTATAGTTAATATTGATAAGAAAACAAAACAACAGACATTGTACCAAAAGCCCAAATCATTTACTTATCATAGAATATAATTTTTATGAAGAATTTCAAGTCAGATAAATTCATTTTAAAAGTGAAAATTCTAACATAGTTTAAAGGATGAGATTGTCTCTTGATCTAAAAAAAGTAAAGATCAAACCTCTAACATACCACAAATAAGAGAATACAGATGGGATGATTGAATATTACAAGAAACCAAGTCAAAAACAATGTGTAAGTTACAGCAGAGTTGAAATTACAGCAAAGTGGTGATAATAATAAAGTTCATTTTTAACAAAAAGATTTAACCAACTTTAAAAATAAGATATAGAAAGAGAGAATTAAGTAGTATAAGGAATTCTAATTAGCCTAAGAAATTTTAAAAAAATCAGCAACCAAGTGAGAGAATAAATAAAGCAGAAATCAGTGGAATTTGTCAAAATAACAACAAAAATATTGTACAAATATTGAGAGCGTTTCAATCAATTATGGGCGAGCTGTCCTCATCATCAAATTTTTGATCAATTATTGCTGCAATGTTTTTATAAAGGATTGTTGCATATAGACTTTAGTGTGATTGATGTAACAAGTAGAGGAGCACTCATAGGAAAAACTTCAAAAGAAGCACAAGAATTAATCTAAAAAATGGTAGCAAATTCACAGCAATTTTGAGTCCATATTGATTTATTTAGAAGATTTAATGAGATAATACATTCTAATATTGAGACAACACTTTCAGAACTAAAATCTCTCATTAAACAAGTTGCTCTAGGATAGGCTAGATAGGTTAAAGTCTATGGTATCTGCTCTTTTCTAGACCATCAAACTAAAAAATGCCCTCAATTACAAGATGATGATCAGATGCCTCAAGTTAATGCCATGGGTGGGTTTAATAACAAACAAAGAAAATATAACCTATTTTCTAATTAATACAACCCCAAGTGGAAAAACCACCCGAACTTGTAGTACGATCAACCCTCAAACTCACAACCTTTTTATCTTAATGTCCATGGCATATTATATTTTGCTCCTCAACATTCATCAAGTGTAGGTATGTTTTTAAGAGATATTGTAAAATCCTTGGCCACCAAACACACAAATGTTTAAATAGGAGATGAGAGCAAGCATTTAAAATTTGGTAAACCAAATATGATAAGTTGACTTGTTTAATGCATAAAATAGAGGCCAATAAAGAAAGATTAATGTCTCGAGCTTAAATTAATCCTAACGAAAATGCAAGTGCCATGACTCTTAGAAATGGAAAGGAAGTGCAAATCAGGATAACAATAGTTGGCACCAAACAAAGGAAAGACAAATTGGCTGAATTATTGGATACACTAACCAATAAGGTGAGTAAAAATTTTGTCTCACAAAGTTCTACTATTTTAATTCATCCTCCTTTTCCTAGCCAATTTGAAAAAAAAACATAAAAATATAATGAGATAAAAACAAAATCTTTGAAACTTTTTGAAAGATGGAGGTGAATATTCAATTTTGAATGCAAGCAAATAAATTCCACTATATGCCAAATATCTCAAAAAGTGGTGCACCAAAAAAAGCATGTTGACTATTGATAAGAAAATAAGGGTTGGAGAGAATGTGACTGCAATCATACAAAATTGCCTCAAGGATGTTTTAATTAGAGTAAATAAACTGATTTTTTTCTTACATTATTAACATGGATGATGAGTTCGTTAAAATCCAACGCCTATATTATTAGGCATCCATTTATGAAAATAAAAGACTCTGAATATGTTTTTCATCTTAATGTAATTAACCTTATTATACAAGATGATTATAAACGTGATTTCTTGAAATATGAGTTTAACTTCGTATTACAACATAACAAGATAAGAAGGGGTGCAAGGCTAGAGAAGGAGGATATGAAATAATCAATTATGTCTTTGCATTCACTATTTAAAATGTTAAACAAGTTGGTTAAATCTCCTTTACAACTATCAAATTCTTATAAAAGGGTTTTACCTTCTATTAAACAACATTAAAATTAGAATTAAAATCTTCACCTAAACATTTAAAGTATGTGTACTTGAAAGATGATGAAACTTTGACAGTGATTATTGCAAATGATCTAACCAGAGTCCGAGAAGAAAAACTATGGAGAATTGTTGAGCCAAAGACAATATAGAAAGGTGCTTTTAGGAGGCAACCCAAACATGGTATTACATCACAAACAATAAAGGTTTTTGTTGTTGTTTGATTTATTTTATTGCTTTCTATTTCAATTCAGTATTTTTTATTTGATATTTTCTCAACAATATTTTCTCTACCAGACTCTATTCCCTTAGGTAAAAATATAGAGCATACTAAGGGACATACCTAATGTTAAAGATAGATAGTATTGCACTAAAAGAAAAATCAAAGTGATTAGTACTCAAAAGTGTATTTTTATCATGGTTTTATATCATTATTTTGCACTTAAAGTATCAATAACTCCTTAACTAAACTACGTTTTATAATAATCTATCTAATAATATAAGATACGTTTAATTTTTGATAAATATCCATTTTAAATGCAGTCCTATCACATAAATGAAAGGATTGATTGATGACTTTAAGAACTTCAATTGCAAAGGCAAAGAGATGATCAAACTTAGAAAAGAGATGTCGGTGCAATCCAAATCAGAACACTGTTCGGTAATTGGGTCATATCTAGAGCTATAGATCTCAGATTTAAGTCTACTTTATATGGATGGAAAAGGCAAGATATAGGCCTACAACTTTCATATGGAGCCCAAGATCTAAAAAGGTCATTTTCAAGTCCAAATTATTGCAACAACAAACAAGCCCGAATCTGTCCTCCAGCCCGAGCACTGTTCAGTATTTTGGCCATATCTAGAGTTCTAGAAGTCGAAATGAGCTGAATCGTTTACACAAGAAAGCTGAGACAATTTCCTAGAACTTTCATGTTTTCAAGTGGCTCTAATTTTGACATCATCAATGACGTTTTAGGCAGACAAGAGAAAATAAGGATTGTCACCAAGTCAAGGGTTGGCCATCTACTCATCAATTAGTCATCAAATCAATAGTTCCCAATTTTGGCCTATAAAAGGAGACATTTGCCATGCATTTAGGCATCTTGGTGTCCAGATCAAGATCATGCTCTTGTTTTCTCTCTTTGTATTCTTTATGCTTTGTTTTCATTAATATCAAGTTTATGTCTTTCATTTCCTTTCCTTTGCTTTGTTAACTCTTATCTTATTTATATTCTTATTTTGTTTATCGATTTTTATTTCTTCCATTATGTCTAGCTAAATTAATTATGTCAAGGTGAAAAGGTTACACTAATGGTGTAAGAATAAGTATGGTATAAACTTAATATGGACTTTAATGTTTAATACTAACATGTTTTATATTTGTTATCTTGTTCACTCTTTAATACTTTGCTTGTTAAATGACTAATCTTGATTTATGTTGTATAACAATTGGTACAACAAATGCTTGGCACTTTCATAGCCCATATTGTATGGTATAACCGACACCTAAGCTATGAAAGGAACTTGATTTGTTGTTAACATAAGTTATAATCATGAATGCTTGATAAAATTTACAAGTATTAGCATTAATTGTATAAGATGGCTAATGTAATCATGTTAACAATCTATAATCTGATTGGAACCTCCTTTATGTGTGGTTTCCAATTGAACAATTAGAGTTTATACTATACTT
>SRLM01000546.1:63260-87647 GCA_015708895.1 Populus ilicifolia
AAATAGATCATATGATATTCTTTTCTAGAATTGGAATAGAATTGATTTTTGGGACAAATTTGGAGCACTTATTTCAACCAAGATTTCCTTTAATCTTCAACTAAATGTCTCTTCAATTCTTTGTTCTCAATTCCGATGTTGAATTTCTTGAATTAATTCATTTAAGCTCCAAAAACCTATCGAAACATTAAAACAAACTTCATTACTAAAAAACACATCAATTATTATAAAAAGACCAAATAAAAACAATAAATACATATGTAAAATAAGAGACTTAATGATACTTTTGATGCACAATCAGTAAGAAAATGTAGGGGTATAATAGTGGAACTTATATGATACTTAAGCATATTGAGAAGGGGGAATTTGTTTTAATAGATACATGGGAAGCAAATAATGCAAAGATCATTCCTTGGATCAACAATTCTGTTGAGCATTCGATAGGTATATGCTTGACCGCTTTTTATGAACGACTTGTTTTAACTCGCAAGTGCATGAGTGTGCGATGTAGCAATTAACTCAGTAAGATCGAAGTCATATCCATAGAGAGCTAGATTTGGAAATTAAGCTAGGTAATAAAAAAAAACTCAAGAGAAATTAAATTAATAATAACATGGTTGAAAATAATTGATGGATTTGTTTTCAAAGATGAAAAAGTGTAAATAGATTTTAAAAGAGAAGAAAAAGTAAGTCTTGGTCCAAATAAATTTTAATGGTGATGTATTGGTGATTTCTTCAACATATATAAGATAACTCAACCTAATATCAATGATGGTGATATTAGATCAGAAGATATTACAATGAAGTTTAGAAAGATGAAAATTGATTATTGCTTAAGAATGAACAAGTACTTTTATATTAAGTAAGACATTGAATCAAGCAATCTCTATACTAAAACTAAAGTTTGTGCATAAAAATTCAAGATTATAAAATTACCTAAATGATTTCTAAAATTTCATTGCAATAATAAATCATTCATAAAGAAAATAAGAAGATAAACATTAATATTCATTCATATCCTAAAGAACTCACCTCAATCACCATTATCCTTGATTTGGATTTAAGAAAGAGATTAGCCAACCATGATTTTATATAATAACACTTCAATAAACATGAAATAACTTGAATCAAACTGAAATAATAAGTTTTACAAACTAAAGAACCAAAATCTATAAAGAAGAACACAAGACAATTTTAGAAAAAATTCGGACACAAATCTGACTCTAACTTTGGACAACAATTTGACCCTTTTAGAAGTCTCCTCTCGAGATGTCTATTAGAGATATATTTATAGGAAATTCTATCACCTTTCCAGATCATTAAAAAATAGCTCATTTGGACACCTCAGCCAAACATTATGGACAAAACACCGAAAGGTGTTTTAAAAAATCAAATTAGGACAGCTTTGCAACCACTTTGATGCACGTTTTTCTTCCTCATTTATGAGCTATCTCTTTCTTCTTTTTGACCCAAAATAATGTAAAAATATCCCCTCCAGCTTTCCATCCATGTGCTTGCCTTCTTGGATCAATGGATTACCCAAAATAAATCAATTGTTGTTGTGTGGACATGTAAGATCATGGATTATTTTTGGGCTGATTTGAAGGTTGATTTAGGGCTGATTTGGGGCTGAATTTAAGCATCAAATAAGTATATAAATATTCCTATTATTTGGGCTAAGATTGACATTGAAACATTGAGTGTTTAATGGTTGAAGTTTGCACACAACATAAGACAAATTTGGGCTTGAAATATATCATATGATATTCTTTTCTAGAATTGGAATAGAATTGATTTTTGAGATAAATTTGGAGAACTTATTTGAACCAAGATTTGCTTCAATCTTCAACTAAATATCTCTTCAATTCTTTGTTCTGAATTCTGATGTTGAATTTCCTGAATTAATTCATTTAAGCTCCAAAAACCTATCGAAACATTAAAACAAACTTCATTACTAAAAAGCACATCAATTATTATAAAAAAAACCAAATAAAAACAATAAATGCATATGTAAAATAAGAGACTTAATGATACTTTTGATGCACAATCATTATCAGTTGGCAAAGTATGAGACAACAAAAGAGGTTTGGAATCATTTGCAAAGATTATTCTCACAATCAAAATTTACAAAATAGTATCAATTAAAGAAGGACATACGAGCTCTTCATCAAAAGAATATGACTATTCAAGAGTTGTATTCTGGTATGATAGATCTTTGGGATCAATTGGCTCTTATAAAATCGATACAATTAAAGGCATGTGGTGCTTATATTGAGCATAGAGAGCAGCAACGATTGGTGTAGTTTTTAATAGCACCTCGTAGTGATTTCGAAACACTTAGAGATTCAATTCTACATCGTTCTCCACCACCTTCTATTGACTATATTGTTAGTGAGTTATTGGTTGAAGAAATATGTTTTCAGTCTTATTTTGAAAAGGAAATTCTTTCTACTTCAAATCTTTCTATAATAGTAGTACCTTCTAAACCATTATCTAATAATTAGAATAAGCCTTACACAAGGGTTAGCTTCGATGAGGGCAATTTTTGTAAGCAGAAAGGTCATTAAAAGGCTTAGTATGCTAACTTGAGACAAGAATCAAGTTTGGAAACCTGACAATCAATCACAATCTAATACTCATAGACCATCTCAAGGTTATAAATCAGTGCACCACAATATCGCAGTAGTAGCTTCCCCAAGCTCTATTACTAATCCTAATATTTTGGTTGAGCAATTTTAGAAGTTTCTCTCTTTGCAGCCAAAAACAATGTCCATTTTTTTTTCCATAAGTCAATTGCCTCATAGTTCCTCAGGTATGTCACACTCTGAATGAGTCTTGGATTCCGGTGCTTCTCATCATATGTCTCTAAATTTCTTGTCTTTTACCTCTATATTCCCTTTGTCCTCTATTCCTGTTATAACTACTGATGGCACTCCTATGCCCTTGGCAGGTGTTGGTTTTGTTGTCACACCTCACTTGTCTCTTTTTAATATTTATCTTATTTCAAAACTCAAATTTAATCTTGTGTTTGTTGGTTAAATATGTGATTTTGATGATTATTTAGTCATGTTTTCTACTTCTTTTTGTTGTATACATAATCTACATCTCAAAAGCTAACTGGGACAAGCCTTAAAGAGAATGGACTAAATATTTTAGATGAGTTAAAAGTGCTATTTTGGATAAGTTAAAAGTGCTAGTTATTGCTGCTACTACTACTGTTGATTTGTCTTCCTTTCATTTGAGTCTTTCATCTTCTAGTTTTTATATATGGCATTCTTATCTAAGTCATGTTTTGTCTTCTCGTTTGAGATTTTTAGCAAGCACAAGAGCTTCATGAAATTTGAAAACTTGTGACACTTCTGATTGTAGTGGATGTAAACTAGCAAAACTTTTCACTTTACCTTTTAATCAAAGTATTTCTTGTTTTTCTTTACCATTTAATTTGATTCATTCTTATATATGAAGACCTTCTCCTATTGCCACGAGGGTTTTGACAATATGTATCTTTTATAGATGATCATACTTTTATTGTTGGATTTATTTAATGAAACATTGTTATAAATTCTTTGAGATATATTAGCTTTTTGAGCTCTTATCAAAACTCAACATTCAATTGTGATCAAAAGCTTTAGGTGTGATGTGGGTAAGGAATAAACCTCTAATAAATTCTACTAATTGCTTGCTATATATGAAACCATCCACCAAACTTCATGTACATATACTCCTGAACAAAATGGTGTTGTTGGAAATAAACATAGACATATTGTCGAAATTGCTCATTCTCTCTTATTGTCTGCTTTTATTCCTAGTGAATTTTGGGGAGAAATTGTTCTTATTATTGTAAGTTTGATTAATACAATTCCATCTTTTCATATTTTGGGTTTATCTCCTTTCGAAAACTTATATGGTTATGTCCCTAATTATTCCTCATTTAGAGTATTTGGTTGTATTTGTTTCATTCTCCATCCTCATGTAAAATGTAGTAAGCTAGCCTCTTGATTCACTATTTGTGTCTTTTTGGGTTATAGTAAAGGTAAAAAGAGGTATTGTTGTTTTGATCTAATAACTCAAAAACTTGATGTGTCTCATCATGTTGTCTTTCTTGAGTATATACCTTTCTTTTCTATTCCATCTACTACTCATAGCTTGACTAATCTGATTTTATTTATATAGATCCTTTTTCTAAGGATTCTGGTAATGATATCTCTTCTTATGTTTGATTAATTTATGCTCATAACTCTCCAGGAACTGGTACTTTACTCTTTAGCACACCTAAAGCTCCATTCTCATCTATAGCCCCTCAAGCTTCATCTGAGATTGTGGATCCACCTATACGTCAATCCATTTGCATTTGTAAGTCCACAAAACTACCAGATTTTACTTATTCTTGTTGTTCTTCATCATTTACTTCTTTTTTAGCTCATATTCATTGTCTCTTTGAGCTTTTCTCTTATAAAAAGATAATTTTTTTATCTGTTTTAGCAGTAAGCTATGAATGAGGAACTTTTTACTTTGTATAAAATGAATACTTGAGATTTAGTTCCTCTACCTTTTGGTAAGAGTGTTGTTAGTTGTTGTTAGTTGTATAAGATCAAGACTAATTCTGATGGGTTTATTGAGCGATACAAAACTAGGCTGGTTGCAAAAGGATACTCTCAATAGTATGGTATGGATTATGAGGAGACATTTGCCCCAATTGTAAAAATAACTACTATTCATACTTTTATTGTCGTAGCTTCAATCCGTTAGTGGCATATTTCTCAACTTGATGTTAAAAATGCCTTCTTTAATAAAGATCTTCAAGAAGAAGTTTAAATGGCATCCCTTTTTGGTATTTCACTTGACTCTATATATGTTTGTAAGCTTAAAAAAGCATTATATGATCTCAAACAAGCACCTCATGCTTGGATTGAGAAACTCTCTATTGTGATCTCGTCTCTTAGCTTTATTTCTAGCAATCATAATTCTATTTTTTTATTAAATGCACTGAAGTAGGTCATATCATTCTATCTTTAATATGTTAATGACATGATTATTACTAGTGATGACATTGATGATATTTCAGTTTTGAAGATAGAGTTGGCTAGACAATTTGAAATAAAGGATTTGGGTTATCTTTGATATTTTCTAGGTATTGAGGTAGCATACTTACCAAGATGTTACCTTCTTTCTTAGTTGAAATATGTTTCAAATATTCTTGAGCGGGCTAGACTTACTAATAACAAGACTGTAGATACTCCTATTAAGGTTAATGCAAAGTACTCCTTTTCTGATGGTTTGCCTTTGATAAATCCTACTTTATACCGTACTATTGTTGGGAGATTGGTATATCTCACCATTACTTGTCCAGATATTGCATATGATGTTCATATTGTTATTTAGTTTGTTGCTTCTCTTACTATTGTTCACTAGGCAACTTTTATATATATATATATATATATTATAATATCTTCAAGATATAGTTTTTCAGAGTCTTTTACTTTTATCCACTTCTTCCTTAGAGTTGTGTGCATACTCTAATGTTGATCATGATAGTGATCCCACAGATCGCAAGTTTATTACCGGGTTCTGTATCTTTTTAGGTGATTCTTTTATTCTTGGAAGAGTAAGAAATATCTATTGTATCTTAATCATCCACCTAAGCAGATTATCGTGCCATGATATTAACTTTTTTATATATATATATTTTACGATATCTTCAAGATATAGTTTTTCAGAGTCTTTTATTTTTATCCACTTCTTCCTTAGAGTTGTGTGCATACTTTGATGTTGATCATAGTAGTGATCCCACAGATTGCAAGTTTATTACTGGGTTCTGTATCTTTTTAGGTGATTCTTTTATTCTTGGAAGAGTAAGAAATATCTATTGTATCTTAATCATCCACCTAAGCAGATTATCGTGTCATGATATTAACTACTAAAGAGATTGTTTGGTTATGTTGGTTACTTGTTGATATAGGAGTTTCCTTTTCTCATCCTTCTCCTATGTATTGTGACAACCAGAGTTCTATTCAGATTGCTCACAACTCGATTTTTCATGAGCAAACTAAGTATATTGAGATCGATTGTCATCTTACTTGTCATTATCTCAAGTATGACACCATTGCTTTTCCTTTTATTCCTTCTTCCTTGTAGATTGCAGATTTCTTTACCAAGGTGCATTCCATCTCTCGATTTTGTTTTCTGGTTGGAAAACTCTCAATGCTTGTAACTGTCGCATCGTGAGTTTAAGGGGAGATGTTAAATAATATTTATGTAGTCTTATTTATTAAGGGTAGAGTAATATTTTTAGTTTGACTTATATATACTTTATTTGTATTTAGGTTAAGACTATGTACTCATAATAAACAAGTTATTGAGAATTCTAGCCTCTTTTTTGAGTTTATTCTTAGTTAATTTTACAGGGACTACCTAGCATGGAAGGAGAGGCCGGCTAGTCTAGCTGTTGACCAGTGGTGGAGTCATGGGTGGAGAAGTTGATGTTAATTATAAATAAAAAAGAAGAAGAAGGGAAAGCTCACTAACATGACCAAAAGATTAATGTTTTTTCCCAAGTGCAGGAGTGTCGAAGTAATTAATAACCTAGTAAGACCGGGGTCAAACCACAAAGAGGTTAATTGTATAAATTATAAATAACAACAATAACAATAGTAAGTGATAGTAATGGTAATAGAAGAAGAAGAAAAAGAAGAAGTTAATGAGAACTTTAAGATGGAAGATCAATATAAGGATTAAACAATGATAACAACAATTCTCAAGGTTAGAGAATCCACTAATGGTATTTCAAACAAGTATAGTATAAACTCTTATTACTCAAATGGAAACCACACAAAAAGGAGATTCCAATCAGATTATAAATTGTTAACATGTTTACATTAGTTATCTTATTCAAATAATGCTAATATTTGTAAATGTTGTCAGATATTCATGATTATAACTTATGTTAACAACCAATCAAGTTCCTTTCATAGTACAAATATTAGTTATACCATATAGTTTGATTTATGAAAGTGTCAAGCATTTGTTGTACAAAGTTTTATATAACATATATCTAGATTAGTCATTTAACAAGCAAAGTATTAAAGAGTAAACAAGATAACAAATATAAAACATGTTAGTATTAAACATTAAGATCCATGTTGAGCTTACACTATACTTATTCTTACATCATTAGTATAACCTTTTTCACCTTAACATAATAAACTTAGCTAAACATAATAAACTTAGCTAAACATAATGAAAGAGAGAAACATAAATAAATAAGATAAAAACATAAACAAGATAAAAGTTAACTAAGTAAAGGAAAGAAAATGAAAGACATAAACAAGATATTAATGAAAGCAAAAATTAAGTATTACAAAAATACAAAGAGAGAAAATAAGAGCATGATCTTGATCAGGAAACCAAGATGCCTAAATGCGTGGTAAATGCCTCTTTTTATAGACCAAAAATGAAAACTATTGATTTGATGACTAATTAATAAGTGGGTGACCAACACTTGACTTAGTGACGATAATTATCTTCTCTTATCTAAATAAAACATCATTGATAATCTTATAATTTGAACCAGACCTCCACATGAAAGTTGTAGGAAATTGTCCTAACTTTCTAGGAAAAAAATTGATGTCATTTGGACTTCTAGTACTAATCACTCATATTAGAGGAGTTGTTACCGTTGTTGCTCCTATAAAGAAAAAAGGAGAAACAATTAGTAGAGAGGGAGAAGTATGGCAACGTTGATGAAGGAATTGGCTGTTAGTGTTGGCTATGAGAAGAAGAAACCTTTGGCTAGGAGGAGGAAGAAAATGAAAGTCAAGGAAAGAAGGAAGCTTGTGGTGGCTCCTCCTTACATTAGCTGGCTAATTGGTGGTTATGCTAGTGAATTATGGTAGAGATGATGGTGGTTAAGCTGGTGGTGAGAGTGGTGGTAGCTAAAAGTCATGATAGAAAGAGAAAGAAAAGAGAAAAAATGGTAGAAAAAGAAAAAAACTAGAGGGGAACTGATATTTTATCAACTTTAGCCTTTGATTTCTCCTTCTTTAGGTATGAAATCCATATCTATTTATAAGGGTGGAAGAGGGATATTTAGTCTCCACTAGTACCAAATATTAGCCCTTGGTTCGATGTGGAAGGATGTCAATTATTGGCTTAAAGTAGCATCATGCATTGTCAAATTTGTTACACAAAATGACTAGTCGAGTTGACCATTTTGGGGTGATGCCACAGCCATAATGGCCTTGATCTTCCATAACGAATCAATTAGTGTGTAGCTAGGTGTCAAGTGATTATTTTGGTATAAGTTTTATCCATCATTTTGGTCATTTTTTGTTTGGTCCTTTTGATTTATAACAATTACTTTCTGGATTGGCTTTACACTTTCAATTTTGTTCAATTTTGCCTCTAACAAACTTCAATTTCAACGCCTTTTTCATTTTAATCCTTAGTTTGAAATTTCTCTAATTTAACTTTTAATAGATCATTAAACTTTCAAATCTCTTCAATTTAACCCTTGATTTCAACTAACTAGATCCTTAAAGTTTGGTGCCTTTTACAAAATGATCATTGACTGTTAATTTCTTCAATTTAATCCTTAATTGACTTTAAAACTTTAATTTTCTTATGATTTTACCCTTGATTTCAATCAATTCTTTTAAAATTTCAATCTTCCTAATTTTGCTCATATTAGGCTCCCACACTTAACTTTTCACCAATTAAACCCCTAACAAAATTAATTTGATCTATTCAAAATATAATTAAGTCCTTGCACCTAATTAAATCCTTCAATTAAAATCAAATTAGTCCTTAAACATAATTAAACTTTAAATTGGTCTATGATTAAATCAAATTTACCTATTATAAATCTACTTAATTCTTAAGCTAAATTTATATGTATATTCATCTAATAATCATATAACTTAACCTTGAATTTACATTGTTTCTCTAATTTTAGGTTAAATGGGTTACAATTAAGCTCCTAATTTTATCCAAAATTGCAGCTTGATTTTTTCTACAGATGAAATCCTCTCAACATACTTTTGCTAAAATATTAATCTTTATTTTATTTTATTTTAACTTTCAAAAGAAAAGGTTGAATTTGGGAAATATAACAGAAATTGGTTATGAGTTATGACAAAGCTAATAGACTATTTTTTTAATTATAAACTTGCACTAGAAGCTTTAAACCAAAAGTTTCTTAACCAAGTAGTAGAGCTAGTGGAGCATCATTCATCATTATCAAAGTATAGGAATATATGGAATAAGTTTAGGGTGTCTTAATTTATAGAGTTGAGGCAAGAGAACAAGTTCATGATGAATTTTTTGTGTTTTATAAATTTATGTAAGAAAAAAAAGAAAAAAAAAAGGAATAAAGTGTTCTAACTTTAATGAAGGGTTGAAGATTTGGAAGGTGAAATATCATTCCTTAGTTTGAATGAAAATTTTTCTTTTGAATGATCATTGGAGGAGGTTACTATGGCTGTAATATTTTCAAGGTTAAAATGTCTAAATGGAGTGTTTGATATTCTATGTTTGGTTTTGGGTAATTTTGCTCTATTAGTTTCTACACTTCTAAGCTACCTAACCAAAGATTTCATACCCTGAATTGAACCCCATTACAACATTTATAAAGGCCTTATAATTTATGTCATGCATGAAATTCAAGTGGTGGAGAATGAGAATATTTACATGCTTATGGTAAATCATTTTAAGTGGAATGAAATTGAGTGAAATACTAATCTTTCAAACACATAAGAAATGAGTGACTACTCCTGCAAGGTCTATATATTTGGTTACTTTATTTTCAAGTGAAAATACTTGTTGAGCTTTTTTAAGTTGTTTAAAATGTTATTCATGAGATGTTATGATGATTTAAGAGTTTAATTGTTATTCATGGATGGCATTAAATTTTTGACATGGAAAAAGTAAAATTAAAACTTTGCTTAAGGATGTGCAAATGTTAAGCGGGGGAGGGGGGGCATTTGAAAAGTGTAAAATATACATATCTTTTTATTTCTTTTACACTATGATTGTTAATGTATTTTGGGCTTATTGAAAGTTATTTTTATGAGTGTGCATGCCTAGGAAACTTTGTGAATTAATTGCTAAAAGATAAGAATTTCTGTATTTTATGTTACAGACCTTCTTGCGACAAGTTTTTCATTGAGTTATAATTTCAGAATGTGAACGTGGGATGAATCAAAGTTAAAGCATATATATCAAGTTTCTAATAAGGTATTATGGGCAAAAATCCAAGTTTGTTTGAATCTCTAATCAAACATCCATAATCAAGTCGAAATTCTCCTTGCAGTGCTTTTACACTACAGATTCAAATGGACATATCTTGAGCCTTAAACATTGAAATCATCTACACATACAAAAATACAACTTTTATGGTTGAGAGTGAAGGATGTCAGGTTAGATAAAATTATTTTGAAGATGAAACTACAAACACAATTTGAAGGATGAGATTCACCTCATAGTCTGATGAGGAAACTAAAAGTGTCAAGCATACCACAATGGTTGAGAGTCTGACATAGAAATGGCGGGCTTTAGGACACAAGAAAGGTGAATATCAAACCTCTAACATGCCATGAATGAAAGAATACAACTAGGATGGTTGGATGTTACAAGAAAGAAAATCAAAAACAAAGTTTAAGTTGCAGAAAAGTTTGAATTACAGTAGAGTTGTGACAGCAGCAGAGTCCATTTTAAATACAAACTATTAGGGATTTAACCAACAATAAGGATCACATAAGTAAGAAAGGAGTTAAAGTAGCATAAGGACTTCTAATTAGCATATAAATTATGAAGAAGTTCAATAGTCAAGGGAGAAAATAAATAGAACAGAAAACAATTAAAATAGGGGCTCTGCAACATTCTTTTCTTCTTTGCTTGTGTCAACTTTCTAGCAACTATGAACTAATTCCTAATTTTAGTTCAAAAGGAATACACACCATCTCTATTGGCAAATTGTGAGAAATAAAGTTATGACTATAATTCATTCATATTCAAGTATTTAGTTTCCTTATTCAGAATAATGTTATTGATTGTTATTCACGCTTATTGAATTGTTTTGAGATGACATGTGCTTTTTAGTTTCTTTCAATTTATAATTGTTGTTAAGGCTTAGAGTAAGAAGTAAAAGAATTAATTTGATTATTGCAAATCTCATCTTGATTTATCAGTGAAGAATAAAATAATTTAAATTGTTAAGTTTTTAAACATTTGTTTAGAATAAATGCACAGATGATTAATACTTAAAAGTGCATTTTTATCATGGTTTTATATCATCATTTTGCACTTGAAGTATCAATAACTCCTTAACTAAAATATGTTTTATAATAATCTATCTAATAATATAACATACCTTTAATTTGTGGTAAATGTTCATTTTAAATGCAGGCCTATCACATAAATGAAAGGATTGATTGATGACTTTAAGAACTTCAATTGCAAAGGCAAAGAGATGATCAAACTTAGAAAAGAGATGTCGGTGCAATCCAAACCGGAACACTGTTCGGTAATTGGATAATATCTGGAGCTATAAATCTTAGATTTAGGTCTATTTTATATGGATGGAAAGGTAAGACATAGGCCTACAACTTTTCTATGGAGCCCAAATCTGAAAAGATAATTTTCAAGTCCAAATTGTAGCAACAACAAAGAAGCCCATATCTGTCCTCCAGCCTGAGCACTGTTTAGTATTTTGGCCATATCTAGAGTTCTAGAAGTCCAAATGAGCTGCATTTTTTACTCAAGATAGCTAGGACAATTGCCTATAATTTTCATGTTTCAAGTGGCTTTAATTTTGACATTATCAATGTTGTTTTGGGCAGAAAAGAGAAGATAAGGATTGTCACCAAGTCAAGAGTTGTCCACCCACTTATCAATTAGTCATCAAATCAATAGTTTCTAATTTTGGCCTATAAAAGGAGGCATTTGCCATGCATTTAGGCATCTTGGTGTCCAGATCAAGATCATTCTTTTCCTTTCTCTCTTTGTATTTTTTGTAATGTTTATGCTTTGCTTTCATTAATATTATGTTTATGCCTTTCATTTCCTTTCCTTTACTTAGTTAACTTCTATGTTCTTATTTTGTTTATCTATTTTTCTTTCTTTTATTATGTCAAGGTGAAAAGGTTACACTAATGGTGTAAGAATAAGTGTAATGTAAACTTAACATGGACTTTAATGTTTGATACTAACATGTTTTATATTTGTTATCTTGTTCACTCTTTAATACTTTGCTTGTTAAATGACTAATCTTCATTTATGTTGTATAACACTTGATACAACAAATGCTTGGCACTTTCATAGCCCATACTGTATGGTATAACCAACGCCTGAGCTATGAAAGGAACTTGATTTGTTGTTAACATAAGTTATAATCATGAATGCTTGACGAGATTTACAAGTATTAGCATTAATCGAATAAGATGACTAATGTAATCATGTTGACAATTTATAATATGATTGGAACCTCCTTTATGTGTGGTTTCCAATTGAATAATAAGAGTTTATATTATACTTGTTTGACATGCCATTAGTGGAATCTCTAACCATGACATTTGTTATTATAATTGTTAATCCTTACTTTAATATTTCATCTCAAAGTTCTCATCTTTTTCTTTTTCTTCTCCTTCTTTTTTTTTATTATTATTATTACTACTACTAGTATTATTATTATTATTACTACTACTACTACTACTATTGTTATTGTTTATAATCTGTACATTTAACCTCCCTGTGGTTCGACCCTGGTCTTCTCGGGTTATTTATTACTTCGACACTCCTCCATTTGAGAGAAGACATCAATCTTTTTGTCATGTCAAGTTTTTGGCACCGTTGCCGGGGAGGTAAGTTTTGTATAAATTATAATTTTTAGTTTATTTTCTCTTTTCATTTTTTTCTTGTATATAACTTTGTTTCTTTTTTTTTTCTTATTTCTTCTTCTTTTGTTTTCCTTTTTCATTTATTCTATTCCTACATGTGCATGAGAGTGTGGTCACGTATATCAAGTGGTAGACTTTGTAGGGCATCCTCATCATTTTCAGAAAATATGGCTGAAGAAGATAATCAATAACTTCATAATGAGAATAATGAGAATAATCATGCTAGAACACTTAGAGACCACACGAATCCAACAAGAATAAGTGCACCATCATGCATAGTTTTTCCTCCTGATGCATCTCATTTTAATTTTAAGTCAAGCATTATTCAACTTTTACCTTCTTTTCATGGTTTAGAATTGGAAAATCCATACTTGCATGTAGTGGAGGTATGTAGAACCTTAGGAAAGATCATGACCTTGAAGCCAAGTTTGCATCTTTAGCTAGAAAAGTCGAGGCACTAGAATTGAAAAAGAGTGATCAACTAAAATCTATTGAAAACATTGCATGTCAAATATGTGAAACAAATCAACACTCAACCGATAACTGTCCAACCTTGCCTTCTTTTAAGGAATGTCTCCATGAACAAGCCCATGCTTTAAATAGTTTTCAAAGGGCCAACCATAACCCATACTCACAAACATATAACCCTGGTTAGAGAAATCATCCAAATTTTAGTTGGAGTGAGAACAACAATGCACAAACTTCACAACCATCATTTCAAGCACACCATAATTTTTAAAATTCTCATGGATATGCACCTCCTTATGCTCCACCTTCTAGAATAAATCTTAAGGAAACATTGCATGCATTCATTGAAAAGGAAAAGACAATCAATACTCAACTTGCTCAAAACATGACAGATTTTAAAGATACTCTTATAAAATTAACATCTGCTCTTAGTTTCCAAGAGAAAGGTAAGTTTCCATCTCAACCACAACGAAATCCCAAAGGGCAATACAATGCAAATGTAAGTAGTTGCGGAAGCCAACACATGGATCAAGTCAAATCAGTCACTACTCTTTACAGTGGTAAGGTTATTGAAAAATTCTCTCTTGAACCTTATGAGAAAGATGATGAGTTAATCTCTGAGGGTAAGGAAGGGGTTGAATATGAAAATTACAAAGAAAAGACTGATTCTCCGCCAGCACTTCCATTTCCTGAAGCCATGACCAAACAAAAAAAAGTCAATCATAACTCTGAAATTTTTGAAACTTTCAAACAGGTAAGAATCAATATACCTTTGCTAGATGCTATTAAACAGATTCCTTCCTATGCTAAAGTTTTGAAAGATCTATACACTATGAAGAGGAAACTGAATGTGAAAAAGAAAGTCTTTCTAGCCGAACAAGTAAGTGTTATTCTTCAAAACAATAATGCTTTGAAATATAAAGACCCTGGTTGTCCTACAATTTCTTGCTTTATTGGAGAGCATAAAATTGAAAGAGCCTTACTTGATCTTGGTGCTAGTGTGAAGTTACTTCCATATTCAGTTTTTCAGAGTCTTAATCTAGGTGAGTTAAAACCAACTTTTATAACTTTTTTACTTGCTGATAGATCTCTAAAAGTGTCTAGAGGAATAATTGAAGATGTGTTAGTACAAGTTGATAAAATCATGTATCCTGTGAATTTTATTGTCTTGGACACACAACCTGTTGAGGCATGTAATTCATTTCCTGTTATTTTAGGACGTCCATTTCTTGCAACTTCTAACGCATTGATTAATTGTAGGAATGGACTGATGAAACTATCATTTGGAAACATGACATTGGAAATGAATATTTTCAACATTTGCAAGCAACCTAGAGATGATAATGATTTACAGGATGTGGACTTTACTGAAAAATTAATTCATGATCAATTTCCAACCACTTCCAGTGAAATTAAGATTGATGAATATGATGATTTGCAAATGATTTATTTTCAGGAAGAATCGAAGATAAGAAATTAGAGGCTACAAATTGAGGAAATGCCACCACAATCAATTAAATCCATACCTTCAAGTGTTCAACCACTCAAACTTGATTTGAAGCCATTGCCATCCAATCTCAAATACTTATTTTTGGGAGAAAATGAAATTTTTCTGGTAATAATCTCTTCCAAACTTATTGCACATCAAGAAGGTAAGTTATTACAAACTGTGAAAATGCATAAAAATGCATTAGGATGGACCATAACTTATATAAAAGGAATTAGTCCTTTGATTTGTACACACATAATTTATTTGAAGGAAAATGCTAAACCCTTTAGAGAAATGCAATGAAGGCTAAATCCTAATATGAAAGAAGTAGTGAAAAATGAAGTCATTAAGCTTCTAGATAATGAAATCATTTATCCTATTTCTAACAGCAAATGAGTAAGTCCTACCCAAGTTGTACTCAAGAAGTCTGAAGTCATTTTGATAACAAATGAGAACAATGAGTTAATTCCCACTAGAACTATTACCGATTGGCGCATGTGTATTGACTATAGAAAAGTTAATTCAATGACTAGAAAAGATCATTTTCCATTACCTTTCATGGATCAAATCCTAGAAAGAGTTGCAGGTGATGAATTTTATTGTTTTCTAGATGGCTATTCGGGTTACAATGAAATTGAAATTGCATTGGAAGATCAAGAGAAGACTACATTCACATGTCTATTTGGTACTTTTGCATATCAAAGGATGCCTTTTGGATTATGTAATGCACCAGCCACATTTCAAAGATGCATGCTTAGTATATTTAGTGATATGGTTGAACATTTTCTTGAGATTTTCATGGATGACTTTTCTATTTTTGGCGATTCATTTGATGATTGCTTGACTAATCTAGAAAAGGTTTTGGCCAGGTGTGAAGAGAAGAATCTTATGCTGAATTGGGAAAAATATCACTTTATGGTAACAAATGGCATTGAACTTGGTCACATTGTTTCATCAAAAGGAATTGAGGTTGACAAATCTAAAATCGAGTTAATTGCAAACTTGTCAACACCAAAATCTATTAAAGATGTTAGATCATTCTTAGGACATGCTAGTTTTTATAGAAGGTTCATGAAAGATTTTAGCGTAATATCTAAGCCTTTAAGTAACCTTCTAACAAAGGATAATATTTTTGAATCGACTGAACATTGTGAAAAAGCCTTTGTTAAACTTAAAAGCTTGCTTACTTGTGCTCCTGTCATTCAACCTCCTGATTGGTCATTACCTTTTGAAATAATGTGTGATGCTAGTGATTATGTCGTAGGTGCTGTTTTGGGACAAAGAAAAGATAAAAAACCTTATGTAATTTACTATGCAAGTAAAACTTTAAATAGTGCTCAAATGAATTATACCACCACTAAAAAAGAATTACTTGCAGTAGTATTTGCATGTGAAAAATTTAAGTTTTATCTTATTGGCTCACCTGTTGTTGTTTTTATTGATCACGCAGCATTGAAATATCTTCTTTCTAAGAAATATTCTAAGGCTAGATTGGTGTGGTGAATTTTGTTACTTCAATAATTTGATATCACAATCAAAGATAAGAAAGGCAATAAAAATGTTGTCGCAGATCATTTGTTAAGATTGACAGCAGATTCGAAAATTAACATCACACCAATCGATGACTACTTTCCCGATGAATCTTTACTTTCTATCTCTACAATGCCTTGGTTTGCTAATATTGTCAATTTTCTTGTTTTAGAACAATTGCCAACTCATTAGAGTACCCAAGATAAAATAAAGTTCTTGAACGAGGTGAAGAACTTTTATTGGGATAATCCTTATTTATTCAAATATTATCCTAATCAAATATTTCGAAGATGCATTTTTGACAATGAGGCATGTGGGGGCCATTTCTCATCAAGAAAGACAATTGTAAAAATCTTACAAAGTGGATTTTATTGGCCCACCATGTTCAAAGACTCACATGCATTCTACAAGTCTTCTAAAAATTGTCAAAAGTTGGGATCAATTTCAAAATATCATATAATGCCTTTGAATCCTATTCTTGTCTTTAAGATCTTTGACTGTTAGGGTATAGATTTCATGGGTCCATTTCCTCCATCATTTGGTTTCTTATACATATTAGTTGTGGTAGATTATGTTTCAAGATGGATAGAGGCAATTCCAAGTCGAAACAATGATCACAAACCAGTGATAAAGTTTTTGAAAGAAAATATTTTGAGTCAATTTGGAGTCCCTCGAGCCATAATAAGTGATGGTGGAACACATTTCTGCAACAAGCCATTTGAGTCTTTAATGAAGAAATATGGAATCGCATACAAAGTTCCACCCCTTATCACCCTCAAACAAGTGGACAAGTAGAGCTTGCTAATAGGGAGATCAAACATATTTTGGAGAAAACAGTGAACACTAATAGGAAAGATTGGTCTTTAAGACTTAATGATGCACTTTGGGCTTATTGAACTGCTTATAAAACATCATTAGGTATGTCACCTTATACACTAGTTTATGGAAAACCTTGTCACTTGCTTGTGGAACTTGAACATAAAGCTTATTGGGCTATTAAAGCTTTTAATTCAAATCTGGATGATGCTAGTGAACTGCGAAAATTACAAATAAATGAGCTTGAGGAAATAAGAAATGATGCATATGAAAATTCAAGAATTCATAAAGCAAGAATCAAAGAGTTTCATAACAAGAATATACTAAGAAAAACATTCAATGTTGGTCACAAAGTCTTGCTTTATAATTCTCGACTGCATTTATTTCCTGAAAAAGTAAGATCAAGATGGAGCGGTCGTTTTATTATGAAAAATGTGTATCCATATGGAGCCTACGACATCGAGAATCCAAAGAATGGTAATGTTTTCAAGGTAAATGGACAACGTCTGGAAGTTTACTTTGATAATTTTTTAGTTGAACATGACTCTATTGAATAAGTTAATCCTGTATATAAAAATTAATTATTATTATTATTGAGTGATTTTTGCTAGTTTCTCTTACCCTGGTCAAATGGCGGATAACGGTACTCAGTGACTTAAGTCGGTTCTTTCAGTTTCCCACAATAACTAATATATCTGTATATACATTTCTGCAATTATTTGAATCTCTCTTCCAATTCTCATTTCAAAATGGGCACTAATCTTGCAAAATTGAAAAAGTATTTTCCCGCTCTGTCTCAGAATGCGATTACAAAAATTTACCGTGCTAGATGTGCAAGATTGAGATTGTTAATGAATCATGGAATTCCTGAAGATATTTGTTGGTTGATTGAAGCAAAAGTCCGATTATTAGGTGAGTCCTCTAACTCCTTTATTTCATATATGCTTGGAATAGGTAAAAGCACTTTTGCAAAGAAACGTCATGCAAAACAACTGGAAGTTTGTCATCGATGTGCTAGATGGACTTGTAATACACAATGTCGTTCTTTAGGAATGGTATCTATAAACCGTGAAGATAAAATACAATTCATTAAGGATGGCCTGAGTAAGGAGTCTTTAGATAACCTTCTATTGACTCTTGAGAAGCATACTAGTGGAGATGTGCATCGTGTATTTCATGATTTATGGCCTTTATTTCATAAAGAACATGATCGACTTAGTCTTGGGAATCTGACTAGAAAAGACATTGTTTACCAGTTTTTAAAAAAACTAGATGGGAAGCCTATCCCCGACCCATAGGGGGTGTTTAAGTCGTTCTTGGACGTATGTCAATAGCAGCATTTTTAGGAGGTAGTCAAGTTTTGGGGGTCATCCCCCAAGCTTTAGCACAAGGGGACTGACACAACGAAAAGATTGATGTCTTCTCCCAAGCGCAGGAGTGTCAAAGTAATAAATAACCCGGCAAGACCGAAGTCGAACCACAGGGAGGTTATTGTACAAATTATAAATAATAATAATACAACAACAATAATAACAACAATAATAGCAATAATAATAATAATAATAACAACAACAACAACAACAATAAAGAAGAAGAAGAAGATGATAACTTTTAGATGAAATATTAAAGTAAGGATTAACAATGATAATAACAAATATCATGGTTAGAGGTTCCACTAATGATATGTCAAACAACTATAGTATAAACTCTTATTATTCAATTGGAAACCACACGTAAAGGAGGTTCCAATCAGATTATAAATTGTTAACATGATTACATTAGTCATCTTATTCGATTAATGCTAATACTTGTAAATCTCATCAAGCATTAATGATTATAACTTATGTTAACAACAAATCAAGTTCCTTTCATAGCTCAAGTGTCGGTTATACGATACAGTATGGGCTATGAAAATGCCAAGCATTTGTTGTACCAAGTGTTCTACAACATAAATCAAGATTAGTCATTTGACAAGCAAAGTATTAAAAAGTGAACAAGATAACAAATATAAAACATGTTAGTATCAAACATTGAAGTCCATATGAAGTTTACATTATACTTATTCTTACACCATTAGTGTAACCTTTTCACCTTGACATAATTAACTTAGCTAGACATGAGGAAAGAAAGAAAAATAGATAAACAAAATAAGAACATAAAAGTTAACTAAGTAAAGGAAAGGAAATGAAAGGCATAAACATAAAACTAACGGAAGCAAAGCATAAACATTACAAAAAATACAAAGAGAGAAAAGAAGAGCATGATCTTAATCTGGACACTAAGATGCCTAAATGCATGGCAAATGCCTTCTTTTATAGGCCGAAATTGAGAACTATTGATTTGATGACTAATTGATGAGTAGATGGCCAACCCTTGACTTGGTGACAATCCTTATCTTCTCTTGTCTGCCCAAAACATCATTGATTACGTCAAAATTAGAGCCACTTAAAAACAAGAAAGTGTTGGCAAATTGTCTCAACTTTCTTGTGTAAACAAATCAGCTTATTTCAACTTCTAGAACTCCAGATATGGCCAAAATACTGAACAGTGCTCGGGCTGAAGGATAGATTCGGGCTTCTTTGTTGTTGCAATAATTTGGACTTGAAAATGGCCTTTTTAGATCTTGGGCTCCATAGAAAAGTTGTAGGCCTGTTCTTACCTTTCCATCCATATAAAGTAGACCTAAATCTGAGATCTATAGCTCCAGATATGACCCAATTACCGAACAGTGTTCCAGTTTGGATTTCACTGACATCTCTTTTCTAAGTTTGATCATCTCTTTGCCTTTGCAATTAAAGTTCTTAAAGTCATCAATCAATCCTTTCATTTATGTGATAGGCCTGCATTTAAAATGGATATTTACCACAAATTAAAGGTATCTTATATTATTAAATAGATTATTATAAAACATACTTTAGTTAAGGAGTTATTGATACTTTAAGTGCAAAATGATATATAAAACCATGATAAAAATGCACTTTTGAGTACTAATTAGGGACATTATTGGAAAAATAATTGGAGAGGAACTTCAAGTCTTTACAATGTCAGCTCGAATGAATGCAATGTTTAACCATGCTGATGTCTTCATTGCTTTACCAGGTGGTTTAGGCACATTAGAAGAGATCTTTCATATTTCCTCTTGGGCCCAACTGCACATTCACCATAAACCCATAGGTTTGTTAAATATTAATGGTTATTATGATAAGTTGTTGTCTTTTCTTGATCATGCTGTGGAACAGGAGCTTCTAACATCTTTTGCACGACAAATCATAATCTCTGCTGCTACTGCTGAACAATTGATTGACCAATTACAATCTTTCATTCCTGTAATTTATCCTTCTATGAGTCATATAAATTGGTCAACTAAGAAAAGCCGTAAAAAGTTTAAATTGGATTTGAGCCTCCATTTGTGAATCTTTGTGTCTTTTGGTTTTATTATTGTGTTTTGTTGTTTCTTATATTTTTTTCCAGTGTGTTTCAAGATTGTCAGTGTTTGTTATTTGAAGTGATATCTTTTATACTCTATCTTTCTACCTTTACACACACATACTTTAACATATGATTGTGGGTTGTATATTGCATTATTACATTATTTATGTTCTTTTGTTAAAGGCAACGACTAAGGGAAAGGGATTGTATATAATTAAGAAAAAAAATGATGATAATAAAAATGTAGATAAGTTTGGTTTTGTAGCTTCCCTAACTTAAGCAATTAAGCCCGAATGGGTGTTTTAACACCTAATACCCTAAAGTCAACTGACTTGGGAGCTATTGGCTCAATGCTTGTTACATGGGTTGAGGAGAAAAGCTTAAGGGAATCAAACATTGCACTATCTACATATTAGTATCTGCGACCCGAGTTACTAAGCTCATAGGGGTGTCTTAACACCTAGTGCTTGAAGACCAACTTGTCTGGGAGTCATTAGCTGAAAGCTCATTACATGGGTTAAAGATGCATGATGTTTTTAAATTATATGTATATACATTTAAAAAAAAAGACAAAAATAATAATCACAACCCAAGAAAGTTAACCTTAAACATTAGAACAAAAATTTTGTTTTCTTCCAAGAAAAGCCCCATAATTATGTGTCGATACATTGAGCACAAAAAAAGGTTTATTAATATCTTGTTAAGAGGTATTGAGCAAATATATAAATTTAATGAGTGTTTGTTTATCTGGATAGATTAATGGTGAACACCTTGCTTTGTGGAATTTGCAAATTTGTTCTTCTATTTTAACGCTTTGATTACTGGGGACTAGTAATAAGTTGGTTGGGGGGTGTGATTAGTACTTAAAAGTGTATTTTTATCATGATTTTATATCATCATTTTGCACTTGAAGTATCAATAACTTGGAGATATAATATTAATGTAAGGATTAAACAATGATAATAACAAATATCAAGGTTAGAGGTTCCACTAATGGTATGTCAAACAAGTATAGTATAAACTCTTATTATTCAATTGAAAACCACACATAAAGGAGGTTGTAATTAGATTATAGATTGTTAACATGATTGCATTAGTCATCTTATTTGATTAATGCTAATACTTGTAAATTTTGTCAAGCATTCATAATTATAACTTATGTTAATAACAAATCAAGTTCCTTTCATAGCTCAGGTGTCGATTATACGATACAGTATGAGCTATGAAAGTGCCAAGCATTTGTTGTACCAATTTTTATACAACATAAATCAAGATTAGTCATTTAACAAGCAAAGTATTAAAGAGTCAATAAGATAACAAATATAAAATATGTTAGTATTAAACATTAAAGTCCATATTAAGTTTATACCATAGTTATTCTTACACTATTAGTGTAACCTTTTCACCTTGACATAATTAACTTAGCTAGACATAATGAACGAAAGAAAAATAGATAAACAAAATAAGAACATAAATAAGATAAAAGTTAACTAAGTAAAGGAAAGGAAATAAAAGGCATAAACTTGATATTAATAAAAATAAAGTGTAAACATTTCAAAAAAAATACAAAGATTTCACCCATTATAATGAGGTCACATTTCATCCTCTATTTGGGTAGGTCACCCTTTATAATGAAACCATCTTGTATTTAGGTAGGTCGCCTATCATAATGAGACCATCATTTTTCTAGGTAGGTCACCTATTACAATGAGACCACACATACATCTATATATCGATTCTGGTTAAAGGAGATCGTAGGATGGGATCTCAAGTTAACCCAACCACATATAAAGTTTAGCTTTGGTTAAAGGGAATCGCTAGATGGGATTTCAGGTTGACCGAGCTATACACCGATTTTGGTTCTGGTTAAAGGAGATTATCATATGGGATCTCAGGTTAACCCAATCAAAAGGGTAGGTCGCCCGTGAAAATAGACTAGTGTGAGTATGTGTGGGCAGGTTGCCCCTAAAAATAGACCACAATGAGTATATTTGGGCAAGTCGCACGTGAAAATAGACCAGTGTGAGTGCGTGGGCAGGTCGCTCATTGATTAGTACTCAAAAGTGCATTTTTATCACGGTTTTACATCATCATTTTGCACTTGAAGTATCAATAACTCCTTAACTAAAGTATATTTTATAATAATCTATCTGATAATATAAGATACCTTTAATTTGTGGTAAATGTAAATTTTAAATGCAGGCCTATCACATAAATGAAAGGATTGATTGATGACTTTAAGAACTTCAATTGCAAAGGCAAAGAGATGATCAAACTTAGAAAAGAGATGTCGGTGCAATCCAAATTGGAACACTGTTCGGTAATTGGGTCATATCTAGAGCTATAGATCTCAGATTTAGGTCTACGTTATATGGATGGAAAGGTAAGACATAGGCCTACAACTTTCCTATGGAGCCCAAGACCTAAAAAGGCCATTTTCAAGTCCAAATTGTTGCAACAACAAAGAAGCCCGAATCTGTCCTCCAGCCCGAGCACTGTTCAGTATTTTAGCCATATCTAGAGTTCTAGAAGTTGAAATGAGCTGAATCTTTTACATAAGAAAGCTGAGACAATTGCCTAGAACTTTCATGTTTTTAAGTGGCTCTAATTGTGACGTCATCAATGACGTTTTGGGCAGACAAGAGAAGATAAGGATTGTCACCAAGTCAAGGGTTGGCCATCTACTCATCAATTAGTCATCAAATCAATAGTTCCCAATTTTGGCCTATAAAAGGAGGCATTTGCCATGCATTTAGGCATCTTGGTGTCCAGATCAAGATCATGCTCTTGTTTTCTCTCTTTGTATTCTTTATGCTTTGTTTTCATTAATATCAAGTTTATGCCTTTCATTTCCTTTCCTTTCTTTAGTTAACTTTTATGTTCTTATTTTGTTTATCTATTTTTCTTTCTTTCATTATGTCTAGCTAAGTTAATTATGTCAAGGTGAAAAGGTTACACTAATGGTGTAAGAATAAGTATGGTATAAACTTAATATGGACTTTAATGTTTGATACTAACATGTTTTATATTTGTTATCTTGTTCACTCTTTAATACTTTGCTTGTTAAATGATTAATCTTGATTTATGTTGTATAACAATTGGTACAACAAATGCTTGGCACTTTCATAGCCCATACTGTATGGTATAACCGACACCTGAGCTATGAAAGGAACTTGATTTGTTGTTAACATAAGTTATAATCATTAATGCTTGATGAAATTTACAAGTATTAGCATTAATTGAATAAGATGACTAATGTAATCATGTTAACAATCTATAATCTGATTACAACCTCCTTTATGTGTGGTTTCTAATTGAACAATAAGAGTTTATACTATACTTGTTTGACATACCATTAGTGGAACCTCTAACCTTGACATTTGTTATTATCATTGTTTAATCCTTACTTTAATATTTCATCTCAAAGTTCTCATCTTCTTCTTTTTCTTTATTATTGTTGTTATTATTACTACTACTACTACCACTACTAGTACTATTATTATTATTATTATTGTTGTTATTGTTATTATTGTTGTTGTGGTATTGTTGTTATTTATAATTTGTACAATAACCTCCCTGTGGTTCGACCCCGGTCTTGCTGGGTTATTTATTACTTCGACACTTCTGCACTTGGGAGAAGACATTAATCTTTTCATCGTGTCAAGTTTTTGGCGCCGTTACGGGGAGGTAAGTTTTGTATAAATTATAATTTTTAGTTTATTTTCTCTTTTCACTTTTTCTTGTATATAACTTTGTTTCTTTTTT
>SRLM01000546.1:89052-149930 GCA_015708895.1 Populus ilicifolia
GTGGTAAGGTTATTGAAAAACCCTCTCTTGAACCTTATGAGAAAGATGATGAGTCAATCTCTGAGGGTAAGGAAGCGGTTGAACCTGAAAATTGCAAAAAAAATACTGATTCTCCGCCAGCACTTCCATTTCCTCAGGCCATGACCAAACAAAGGAAAGTCAATCACAACTCTGAAATTTTTGAAACTTTCAAACACGTAAGAATCAATATACCTTTACTGGATGCTATTAAACAAATTCCTTCCTATGCTAAATTTTTGAAAGATCTATGCACTGTGAAGAGGAAACTGAATGTGAAAAAGAAAGTCTTTCTAGCCGAACAAGTAAGTGCTATTCTTCAGAACAATAATGCTTTGAAATATAAAGACCCTAGTTGTCCTACAATTTCTTGCTTTATTGGAGAGCATAAAATTGAAAAAGCCCTACTTGATCTTGGTGCTAGTGTGAATTTACTTCCATATTCAGTTTTTCAGAGTCTCAATCTAGGTGAGTTAAAACCAACTTCTATAACTCTTTTACTTGCTGATAGATCTATAAAAGTGCCTAGAGGAATAATTAAAGACATGTTAGTACAAGTCGATAAATTCATTTATCCTGTGGATTTTGTTGTCTTGGACACACAACCTGTTGAGGCATGTAATTCATTTCCTGTTATTTTAGGACGTCCGTTTCTTGCAACTTCTAACGCATTGATTAATTGTAGGAATGGACTTATAAAGCTATCATTTGGAAACATGACATTGAAAATGAATATTTTCAACATTTGCAAGCAACCTAGAGATGATAATGATTTACAGGAAGTGGACTTTACTGAAAAATTAATTCATGTTCATTTCAAACCACTTCTAGTGAAATTGAGATTGATGAATCTGATGATTTGCAAATGATTTATTTTTAGGAAGAATCAAAGACAAGTGATTGGAGGCCACAAATTGAGGAATTACCACCATGATCAATTAAATCCATACCTTCAAGTGTTCAACCACCCAAACCTGATTTGAAGTCGTTGCCATCCAATCTTAAATACTCATTTTTGGGAGAAAATGAAACCTTTCCAGTAATAATCTCTTCCAAACTTAATGCACATCAAGAAGGTAAGTTATTACAAACTCTGAAAAAGCACAAAAATACATTAGGATGGACCATAGCTGATATAAAAGGAATTAGTCCTTTGATTTATACACATAAAATTTATTTGGAGGGAAATGCTAAACCCTCTAGAGAAATGCAACGAAGGCTAAATCCTAATATGAAAGAAGTAGTGAAAAATAAAGTCATTAAACTTTTAGATAATGAAATCATTTATCCTATTTTTGACAGCAAATGAGTAAGTTCTACCCAAGTTGTACCCAAGAAGTCTGGAGTCACTATGATAACAAATGAGAACAATGAGTTAATCCCCACTAGAGCTGTTACTGGTTGGCGCATGTGCATTGACTATAGGAAACTTAATTCAATGACTAGAAAAGATCATTTTCCATTACCTTTCATGGATCAAATCCTAGAAAGAGTTGCAGGTCATGAATTTTATTGTTTCCTAGATGGCTATTCGGGTTACAATCAAATTGAAATTGCATTGGAAGATCAAGAGAAGACTACTTTCACATGTCCATTTGGTACTTTTGCATATCGAATGATGCCTTTTGGATTATGTAATGCACCAGCCACATTTCAAAAATGCATGCTTAGTATATTTAGTGATATGGTTGCAAATGTTCTTGAGATTTTCATGGATGATTTTTCTGTTTTTGGCGATTCATTTGATGATTGTTTGACTAACTTAGAAAAGGTTTTGGCCAGGTGTGAAGAGAAGAATCTTGTGCTGAATTGGGAAAAATGTCACTTTATGGTAACAAACGGCATTGTACTTGGTCACATTGTTTCATCAAAAGGAATTGAGGTTGACAAATCTAAAATCGAGTTAATTGCAAACTTGCCAACACCAAAATCTATTAAAGATGTTAGATCATTCTTAGGACATGCTGGTTTTTATAGAAGGTTCATCAAAGATTTTAGCGTAATATCTAAGCCCTTAAGTAACCTTCTAACAAAGGATAATTTTTTTGAATGGACTGAACAATGTGAAAAAGCCTTTGTTAAACTTAAAAACTTGCTTACTTGTGCTCCTGTCATTCAACCTCCTGATTGGTCATTACCTTTTGAGATAATGTGTGATGCTAGTGATTATGCCGTAGGTGCTGTTTTGGGACAAAGAAAAGATAAGAAACCTTATGTAATTTACTATGCAAGTAAAACTTTAAATAATGCTCAAATGAATTATACCACCACTGAAAAAGAATTACTTGCAGTAGTATTTGCATGTGAAAAATTTAGGTCTTATCTTGTTGGCTCACCTGTTGTTGTTTTTAGTGATCATGCAGCATTGAAATATCTTCTTTCTAAGAAAGATTCTAAGGCTAGATTGGTGCGGTGGATTTTGTTACTTCAAGAATTTGATATCACAATCAAAGATAAGAAAGGCAGCGAAAATGTTGTCGTAGATCACTTGTTAAGATTGACAACAGATTCGAAAACTGACATTACACCAATCGATGACTACTTTCTCGATGAATCTTTATTTTCTGTCTCTACAATGCCTTGGTTTGCAAATATTATCAATTTTCTTGTTTCAGGACAATTGCCAACTCATTGGAGCACCCAAGATAAAAGAAAGTTCTTGAATGAAGTGAAGAACTTTTATTGGGATAACCCTTATTTATTCAAATATTGTCCTGATCAAATATTTCGAAGATGCATTCCTGACAATGAGGTAAGTAGTGTCATTAAATTTTGTCATTCTGGGGCATGTGGGGGCCATTTCTCATCAAGAAAGACAACTGCAAAAATCTTACAAAGTGGATTTTATTGGCCCACCATGTTCAAAGACTCACATGCATTCTGCAAGTCTTGTGAAAATTGTCAAAAGTTGGGATCAATTTCAAAACGTCACATGATGCCTTTAAATCCTATTCTTGTCTTTGAGATCTTTGATTGTTGGGGTATAGATTTCATGGGTCCATTTCCTCCATCATTTGGTTACTTATACATATTAGTCGTAATAGATCATGTTTCAAAATGGATAGAGGCAATTCCAAGTCGAAACAATGATCACAAAATAGTGATAAAGTTTTTGAAAGAAAATATTTTGAGTCGATTTGGAGTCCCTCGAGCCATAATAAATGATGGTGGAACACATTTCTGCAACAAGCCATTTGAGTCTTTAATGAAGAAATATGGAATCACACACAAAGTTGCCACCCCTTATCACCCTCAAACAAATGGACAAGTAGAGCTTGCTAATAGGGAGATCAAACATATTTTGGAGAAAACAATGAACCCTAATAGGAAAGATTGGTCTTTAAGACTTAATGATGCACTTTGGTCTTATCGAACTGCTTATAAAACATCATTAGGTATGTCACCTTATAGACTAGTCTATGGAAAACCTTGTCACTTGCCTGTGGAACTTGAACATAAAGCTTATTGGGCTATTAAAGCTTTCAATTCAAATCTAGATGATGCTAGTCAACTGCGAAAGTTATAAATAAATGAGCTTGAGGAAATAAGAAATGATGCATATGAAAATTCAAGAATTCATAAAGCAAGAATCAAAGAGTTTCATGACAAGAATATACTGAGAAAAATATTCAATGTTGGTCAAAAAATCTTGCTTTATAATTCTCGACTGTATTTATTTCCTGAAAAATTAAGATCAAGATGGAGCTGTCCTTTTATTGTGAAACATGTGTATCCATATGGGGCCTACGACATCGAGAATCCAAAGAATGGTAATGTTTTCAAGGTAAATGGACAACGACTGGAAGTTTACTTTGACAATTTTTTAGTTGAACATGACTCTATTGAATTAGGTAATCCTGTATATAAAAATTAATTATTATTATTATTATTATTATTGATCGATTTTTGCTAGTTTCTCTTACCCAGGTCAAATGGCGGATAACGGTACTCAGTGACTTAAGTCGGTTCTTTCAGTTTCCCACAATAACTAATATATTTGTATATACATTTCTGCAATTATTTAAATCTCTCTTCCAATTCTCATTTTAAAATGGGCACTAATCTTGCAAAATTGAAAAAGTATTTTCCCGCTCTGTCTTAGAATGCGATTACAAAAATTTACCGTGCTAGATGTGCAAGATTGAGATTGTTAATGAATCATGGAATTCCTGAAGATATTCGTTGTTTGATTGAAGCAAAAGTCCGATTATCAGGTGAGTCCTCTAACTCCTTTATTTCATATATGCCTGGAATAGGTAAAAGCACTTTTGCAAAGAAACGTCATGCAAAACGACTGGAAGTTTGTCATCGATGTGCTAGATGGACTTGTAATACACAATGTCATTCTTTAGGAATGGTATCTATAAACCGTGAAGATAAAATACAATTCATTAAGGATGGCCTGAGTAAGGAGTCTTTAGATAACCTTCTATTGACTCTTGAGATGCATCCTAGTGGAGATGTACATCGTGCAATTCATGATTTATGGCCACTATTTCATAAAGAACATGATCGACTTAGTCTTGGGAATCTGACTAAAAAAGACTCTGTTTGCTAGTTTTTAAGAAAATTGGATGGGAAGCCTATCCTCGACCTATAGAGGGCATTTAAGTCGTTCTTGAACGTAAAACCAAAGGAAGATGTGAGTCACAATCACAACTACTTGTACATATACATGTTTTTTTTGAAAAAAAGTAAATAAATAAAAGAGAGAGAGAGAGAGAGTGAGACTCTAGCTGGCCTACATATAGGTGGTATGATTGCCTTTCTAATTTCTCATCTATAAAACCCTTTTTTCCTTCCTTTCATTTCTACTCAACCCATACATTCAACAAATATAGAAGTGTGTAGAAATGGCAAGTTCCTCAAGTCATCATATAAGAAATATCTGTGTTTTTGGTGGATCTAGTCCTGGGAAAGAAAAGGAGTTTTTAGAATCAGCAAATCATCTTGGTCAAGTGCTAGCTGAGAGAAAGATTCATTTAGTATATGGGGGAGGCAGTCTTGGGTTAATGGGAGGTGTGTCAATAGCTGCATTTTTAGGAGGTAGTCAAGTTTTGGGGGTCGTCCCCGAAGCTTTAGCACAAGGGGACATCATTGGAAAAACAATTGGAGAGGAACTTCAGGTCTCTACAATGTCAGCTCGAATGAATGCAATGTTTAACCATGCTGATGCCTTCATTGCTTTACCAGGTGGTCTAGGCACATTGGAAGAGATATTTCATATTTCCTCTTGGGCCCAACTGCACATTCACCATAAACCCATAGGTTTGTTAAATGTTAATGGTTATTATGATAAGTTATTGTCTTTTCTTGATCACGCTGTGGAACAGGAATTTCTAACATCTTTGCACGACAAATCATAATCTCTGCTGCTACTGCGTCTTTCAGGTGATATCTTCTATACTCTATCTTTATACCTTTAAACATTGAGGACAACGTCTTCTTTTAGTTGGGGGGAGAAGGTAGTAGCTAAAAAAAAAAACTATGTTTTCTATTTCATAAAACATGTGCAAAATGGTTGTTATTAGGATGGCAGAGTAAAAGAGCTCTTTTGTTAAAGTGACTCTTGAGACACATCTTAGTAACCATTCGTAACAAGGTCTATCATAATACTTCTTGAAATATTCAGATTTAAAAACTCTTGCATTGTTATCACTTAAGTCTGCTCATATACTTATTTAACATGTATTCTTAAACCTTAATTTACACACACACACTTCAACATATAATTGTGGGTTGCATATTGGATTATTATATTATTTATGTTCTTTTGTTAAAGGTAACATCTAAGAGAAAGGGATAGTATATAATTAAAAAAAAAAGAAAAAGAAAAAGAAAAAAAATGAATGATAATAATAAAAATGTAGATAAGTTTGGTTTCGTAACCTCCCTAACCTAAGCAATTAAGTACGGAGGGGTGTTTTAACACTTAATACCCTAAAGTCAACTGACTTGGGAGCTATTGACCCAACGCTTGTTACATGGATTGAGGAGAAAAGCTTAAGGGAATCAAACATTGCACTATCTACATATCAGTATCTACGACCCAAGTTACTAAGCTCGTAAGGGTGTCTTAACACCTAATGCTCTAAGACCAACTGGTCTGGGAGTCATTAGCTGAAAGCTCGTTACATGGGTTAAGATGCATGGTGTTTTAAATTATTGTATATTAAAAAAAAAGATAAAAATAATAATCCCAACCTAAGGAAATTAACCTTAAACATTAGAACAAAAATTTTGTTTTCTTCCAAGAAAAGCCCCATAATTATGTGTTGATACAATGAGCACAAAAAAAAAGGTTTTTGAATATCTTGTTAAGAGGTATTGAGCAGGTATATAAATATAACGAGAGTTTGTTTATCTGGATAGAGTAATGGAAGTTAAATGATGAATATCTTACTTTGTGGAATTTACAAATTGTTTTTCTATTTTAACGCTTTGATTACTAGGGACTAGTAATTAGCTAGTTGGGGGGTGTGATTAGTACTCAAAAGTGCATTTTTATCACGGTTTTGCATCATCATTTTGCACTTGAAGTATCAATAACTTCTTAACTAAAGTACGCTTTATAATAATCTATCTAATAATATAAGATACCTTTAATTTGTGGTAAATGTCCATTTTCAATGCAGGCCTATCACATAAATGAAAGGATTGATTGATGACTTTAAGAACTTCAATTGCAAAGGCAAAGAGATGATCAAACTTAGAAAAAAGATGTCGGTGCAATCCAAATCAAAACACTGTTCGGTAATTGGGTCATATCTGGAGCTATAGATCTCAGATTTAGGTCTAATTTATATGGATGGAAAGGTAAGACATAGGCCTACAACTTTCCTATGGAGCCCAAGACCTAAAAAGGCCATTTTCAAGTCCAAATGTTGCAACAACAAAGAAGCCTGAATCTGTCCTCTCGCCCTAGCACTGTTCAGTATTTTGGCCATATCTAGAGTTCTAGAAGTCGAAATGAGCTGAAGTTTTTACACAAGAAAGCTGAGACAATTNCGGCATTGTACCTGGTCACATTGTTTGATCAAAAGGAATTGAGGTTGACAAATTTAAAATCGAGTTAATTGCAAAATTGCCAACACTAAAATCTATTAAAGATGTTAGATCATTCTTAGGACATGCTGATTTTTATAGAAGGTTCATCAAAGACTTTAGCATAATATCTAAGCCTTTAAATAACCTTCTAACAAAGGATAATATTTTTGAATGGACTAAACATTGTGAAAAAGCCTTTGTTAAACTTAAAACCTTGCTTACTTGTGCTCCTATCATTCAACCTCCTAATTTGTCATTACCTTTTGAAATAATGTGTGATGCTAGTGATTATGCCGTAGGTGCTGTTTTAGGACAAAGAAAAGATAAGAAACCTTATGTAATTTACTATGCAAGTAAAACTTTAAATAATGCTCAAATGAATTATACCACCACTAAAAAAGAATTACTTGTAGTAGTATTTGCATGTGAAAAATTTAGGTCTTATCTTGTTGGCTCACTTGTTGTTGTTTTTAGTGATCATGCAGCATTGAAATATCTTCTTTCTAAGAAAGATTCTAAGGCTAGATTGGTGCAGTGGATTTTGTTACTTCAAGAATTTGATATCACAATCACAGATAAGAAAGGCAGCGAAAATGTTGTCGTAGATCACTTGTTAAGATTGACAACAGATTCGAAAACTGACATTACACCAATCGATGACTACTTTACTACTACTACTATTATTATTGTTGTTGTTGTTGTTACTATTATTGTTGTTATTATTGTTATTATTGTTGTTATTGTATTGTTGATATTTATAATTTGTACAATAACCTCCCTGTGGTTCGATCCCGGTCTTGCTGGGTTATTTATTACTTCGACACTCCTGCACTTGGGAGAAGACATTAATTTTTTCATCGTGTTACTCATGAAAATAGACCAGTGTGAGTGTGCGTGAGCAGGTCGCCCGTGATAATAGACCAATGTGAGTATACCTAAGTAGGTCGCCCGTGAAAATATACCACTTTTCTTCAAAAAGGGCAAGTCACCCAAGATAATGAGAGCATTTTCTTTTAAAAAGTAAATTCATTAGATGAGTGGATAACTTTTTAAGCCAGGAAAACCTTTTGTTTTTTTTTTCAAGCTTACTATGCAAAATATTTAGGAATTTTTTCTTCGTAAGCATTATAAAGAGGGGGCATCTCTTGCTACCCAATTTTTGACTCATGTTTTTGATAAATTTTTACAAAAAATTAAAAAATAGAAAAAACAAATGAAAACCCAAAAAATATTTTTTTGATATATTTGCATTATTTTTAGCATTTTCAACGTCATCTTAGAAGAATTTAAATTTTCAAAGATATTTTGAACATGTTCAACTTTTAATGTGTTGATTTGATAATTACTAATTTTTTGAGTCGATGTTGATAGTGCTCACTTTAAAAAATATAAAAAAAATAAGAAAAATCAAAATTATAAAAAAAACAGAGAAAAGAAAAGAAAAGGAAAGGAAAAGTTAAGGGACCAGTTTGGAAACCTACGAATATTTCTTCTATAAATACTATGCTATAGTGAAATTAGAAGAGGGGGAGAAAAATTTTAGGGGGAGAGAAATTTACACGGGGATAAAAATTGACAAGCATAGTGGTGGAAAAGATTTTGAGGAAATAAAAACAAAAAACTCTAACGTAAATTTATCTATAGAGAAGCCGCTGCCCTACCCTTTTGGGGGAGCTTGGAGTTTTGTTTAGTCTAGAACCAGTAAAAGATTGGCTCTCCATTTTCCGATAAGAGGAGAGAACCCCATCCCCTAATGCCAGCTTCCTTCTCCTTTGGCCTAACTAAGGCTCCCTTTATAATAAAAAAAAAAACTAAAGATTTCTCTTCTAGAAGCCCCCTCCATGTTTTTCGACCAAAACCGGAAGCCTCCATTCATCAACAAAGCCACGGTTGATACCCCCTTCCCCACTATCATCTCCCAAAGCTAGCACCCCTTCACCATATCATCCTTCTCAACTCAATCACCACTCACTTCCTCTTTGTCAAAATAGGGGTCGGCCACCTCTCCCATCTCTTGTTGGTCTCTCAATCTTCTTGGCAGAGGAAAGAACCAAACAGACCGGCCCCCTCTACACATAGACCTTCCCCTTCCTTTAGCCTATTATCTCTCAAACAGTCACAACATCTCCTCCTCCCAGCAACGGCGTCTCCACCTCAAACCATCAGCAACCCACAAGCCAGGAGACCAAACTCTCTCCTCACTCGACCTCAATAGCCATTCTCTTAAACCAGCCACTAGCTCATGAAGACCCGACAATCCCCAACTCTTCTTCATCAGTTCAACCCCACTTAACAAATCTGGACCGTGAACCAATAGCCATATCTACCCCTAGCAGAGGGAGATGAACCAGGAGGAAGAAAAAAGATAGAGGAAGAAAAGAAAAAAAATAAAATAAAATTAATTGGTTGTGATTTTATGTTTTGTAGGTGACTGAAAGATCCATCGCCTATAGGGAAAAGAAAGGGAGAAGAGGCTGAGCCAAACTCCCTCTTTCCTGTTCTGTTTTTGTGGTGGTGCATGAACCCACATGTCGCTAGTGGCATTGGCGTGTGGAGGAGATGTGCCGCCACTATTTTAGCACCTAGAAACCTTCCACCACCACTATTCCGATGAATCCTAGAGTTTTGGGGTTTTATTGTGTAATTTTTGAATTGTATATGATTTATTATGAGTTTTTTTTTACATGTAAAAGATGGTGTAAGAGAAAACCATAATAAAAAGAGATGTGTGTGTGTTTGTATTTTTATTTATATTATTGAATTATATAAATAAAAAGAAAAAAGTTAATTGTTTAATTTGAATATAATTAAATATCTCAGGGACAAATAAAATCATATTATATTTCCCGTGAAAATGTAAGCACATGTTTCTACATCTATTTTGGGATTTAATAACTAATTTATTAAAGCCTTAAGAATTTGACTAATATTTCAAATTTTCAAATCACTTCACACCGCAAAGCAGCCTACCTCAAGTAGGGTGCATTAGGGGTGCTAATATGAAGCAAATTCGGGTTTCCTAGTAATCCTCAATCAAATAATATATGGTGACTTTCAATGAATCAAATCAAACAAATAAAAAATCATCAGTCGATGCCACTCGGGAGATGTGCGACAGTCATGACCAAAAGATTGAATCGTCTTCTAAGTGTAGGAGTGTCAAAGTAATAAATAACTCGGCATTGGGATAGAACAACAAGGAGATTAATTGTATAAATTATAAATAACAATACTACTACTACAACAACAGTAATAGTAATAGTAATAATAGAAGAAGAAGAAGAAGTTGATGAGAACTTTGAGATAAAAGATCAATGTGAGAATGAGACAATGACAGCAACAAATGTTAAGGTTAGAGGATCCACTAATCGTATTTCAAACAAGTATAATATAGACTCTTTTTATTACTGAACTAGAAATCACACATAAAGGAGGTTCTAATTGAATTATAAGTTGTCACCATAATTACATTTATTATCTTTATTCAAATAATACTAATATTTGTAAATATTGTCAGGTATTCATGATTATAACTTATGTTAACAATAAATCAAGTTCCTTTCATAGCACAAGTGTTGGTTATACCATAAGGTTGGGCTATAAAAGTGCCAAGTATTTGTTATGCCAAGTGTTATACAATATAAATCTAGACTAACAATTTAACAAGCAAAATATTAAAAGTGAACAAAATAACATATACAAAACATGTTAGTATCTAACATTAAAGTGAACAAGATAGCATATATACAAAACATGTTAGTATCAAACATTAAAGTCCATCTTAAGTTTACACTATACTTATTCTTACACCATTAGTATAACATTTTCACCCTAACATAATAAACTTAACTAAATATAATAAAAGAAAGAAACATAAATAAAATAAAAGTTAACTAAGTAAAGGAAAGGAAATAAAAAGCATAAACAAGAGATTAATATAAATAGAACTTAAACATTACAATAAAGAGAGAGCAAGAGCATGATCTTGATTTAAAAACCAAGATGTCTAAAACATGGCAAATACCTCGTTTTATAGGCCAAAAATAGAAACTATTGATTTGTTGACTAATTGTTGAGTAGGTGGCCAACTCTTGACTTGGTAACCATCCTTATTATTTTGTTAGAACAAAACATCATTGATAACATCGGAATTTGAACCAACTTTACGCATTAAAGCTCTAGGAAATTGTCTCATCTATCCAGGAAAAAAGATTAAGGTCATTTGGACTTCTTGAACTCGATATATAGGCTCAACACCAAACAATATCTAGGATGCAAAATAAATTTGAACTTTTATATTGTTGGTAAAATTTGGACTTCTAAACATCAGAATTAAGTTTGCCTTCCAATGAAAGTTTTAGGCCTATGTCTTAGCTTTCCATCCATATAAAGTAGACATAAATCCAAGTTCTATAACTTTAGTAATAATCCAGTTATCGAACAGTGTTCTAGTTTGGACTAAACTAGCATCTCTTTTCTAAGCTTCACTCTCTTTTTGTCTCAATTTCAGTACTTCAACTCATCAATCAATCCTTTTGTTTATGTGATAGGCAGGTATTTAAGATGAATATTTACCATAAATTAAAGGTATTTTATGGTATCAGACTTGTTATTATAAAATATTATTTAGTTAAGGAGTTATTATTACTTCAAGTGCAAAATGATGATATAAAACCTTGATAAAAATGCACTTTTAAGTATTAATCACACCTTCTAACCCGCTTATTACCAATCCCTAGTAATCAAAGCATTAAAATTAAAAAACAATTTGTAAATTTCATAAAGCAAGGTATTCATTATTCAACTTCCATTAATTTATCTAGAAAAATAAGCTCTCATCAAATTTATATATCTGCTCAATACCTCTTAAACAAGATGTTAATAAACCTTTATTTTATGCTTAATATATCAACACATAGTTATGGTGCTTTACTTGAAAGAAAACAAAAAAAAATTAATGTTTAAGGTTAACTTTATTAGGCTGAGATTATTATCTTTTTTTTTCTTCTTTTTTATTAATAAACATATAACTTAAAAACACAATGCATCTTTAACTCATGTAAAGAGCTTTTTGCTAATGACTCTTAGATCAGTTGGTCTTAAAGCATTAGGTGTTGGGGCACCTCTACGAGTTTAGTAACTCGAGTTGTATATACTAATATGCAGAGAGTGTAATGTTTGACTCCCTTAAGCTTTTTTCCTCAACCTATATAACAAGTGTTGGGTCAATAATTTCTAAGTCAGTTGACTTTAGGGTATTAGGTGTTAAAATACCTCTTCAGGCTTAATTTTTTAGGTTAGGAAGGCTACAAAATCAAACTTATCTATGTTTTTATTATCATTACTTTCAATAAAAGAACATAAATAATTTAATAATCCAATATACATCCCATAATCATATGTTAAAATATGTGTGTAAAAATGAAGGTTCAAGAATAATTATTAAATAAGTATATGACTTGAACTAAGTGTCAACAATGCAAGAGTTTGAAAACTTGAATATTTTAAGAAGTATTTTGATAGACCTTATTATGAGTATTGCAAATAACCATTGAAAAATATTTACCATATGTCTCAAGAGTCAATAAAATTCCTTCTTACTCTGTCATCTTAGTAACAACAGTTTTGCAAATGGTTTATGAAATAAAAAACATAATTAGTTTTTTTCTTTTTAATATCAACTACTACCCTCTCCCCCCAAGACATTGTCCTCAATGTTCTAAGGTAGAAAGATAGAGTATAGAAGACATTACCTAAAATAACGATTTCTAACAAACCTTAAATAAATTTAAACAAATATAAGAAATAACAAAACACAAATATTATGCTCTATTAATAAAACCAGAAGACATAAATTTTTACAAACTAAGACTCCAATCATAGTTATGGTTGTGGCTCACATCTTCCCTTAGTTTTATATCCAAGAACGGCTTAAACTCCCTTTATGGGTTAGGGATAAGTTTTCTATCTAGTTTTCTTACAAACTAACAAACAGGGTCTTTTTAGTCAGATTCTCAAGACTAAGTTGATCATGTTTTTTTTTTATAACAATAAGGTTATAAATCATGAATTGCATGATACACATCACTACTATGATGTATTTAAGAGTTAATAAAAGATTTTCTAAAGACTCCTTATTCAAGCCATCCGTAATGAATTGTATTTTATCTTTATGGTTATAAATACCATTCTTAAAGAGCAACATTATACATTACAAGTCCATCTAGCACATTGATGACAAACTTTTAGTCATTTTGCAAGACATTTATTTGTAAAAGTGTTTTTTCTTGTCCCAAACATGTATGAAATAAAAGAATTGAAAGACTCACTTGATAATTGAATCTTTATTTCAATTAGCCAGCGAATCTCTTCAAGAATTCCATGGCTCATTAACAACCTTAATCTTGCACACCTAGCTTGGTAAAGTTTTGTAATCACATTTTTAGGTAAAATGAGAAAATACTTTTTCTATTTTTCAAGAATAGTGTCCATTTTTTAAGATGAGAAGTGGAAAAGAGATGCAAAGAAAAGAGAATGAACAAGGAATTGAATAAATATATACATAGATATTAGTTATCATAGGGAACCAAAAGAACCAATTTAAGAGTCACTGAGTTCTGTTGTCCACCATTTAATTAAGAAGAGAAAGACTAGCAAACCAAGAGTAAAAAAAAAAAACACAAACAATATGAGAAAAATAAAATAATCAACTTTTATTTACAGGATCATTCAAACTAATGGATTCATTTTCATTAGAAAAATTATCAAAGTAAGCTTTCAAACGATATCTATTTATATGAAAAACATTGTCATTCTTTAAATTCTCAATATCAAAAGCCCCATAAGGATACATATGTTTCTCAATAAATGGATTGCTCCATCTTGATTTTAGCTTTCTAATGAATAAATGGAGTCGAGAATTATAAAGCAAAACATTTTAACCAATATTAATGTTTTGACAATTTTCATAAGTTTTGCAGAATACATGCATATCTTTAAACATGGTGGGCTAATAAAATCCATATTATAAGATTCTTATAGTCCTCTTTTTTATGAGAAATGATCCTTATATGCCTTAGAGTGATAAAATTTAATGACACTACTTATCTTATTGTCGGGAATGCATCTTTGAAATATTTTATCAGAACAATATTTGAATAAGTAAGGGTCATTCCAATCAAAGTTTTGCACATCGTTCAAAACTTTCTTTATAGCTTGGTTATCCAAATAATTTGGCAAAAATCCTGAAGCAAGAAAATCAATATTTTTAGTAAAACAAGGCATTAAACTAAGAGAATGTAAGGATTTGTTAGGAAAACAATCATTAATGGGTGTGATGTTGGATGTCGAATCTGTTGTCACTCTTGACATAAGATTCACATTAATGTTTTTTATGCTTTTTTCATCCATGATTTCTTCCTAGGAATAAATCATCTGCAAATCTTCAGATTTATCCAACTCAATTTTCTTAAAGTAGATTCAAGTTGATCATAAACTAATTCTTCAATATGATCTACTTCTTATAAATAATTATCGTCTCCAAGTTGTTTGCCAATGTTGAAAAAATTCATCTCCAATGTCATGTTTCCAAATGATAACTTCATGAGTCCATTCTTACAATTAATCAATGCATTAGAAGTTCCAAAAATAGATGTCCTAAAATAACAGGAAATGAATTACATGCTTCAACAGGTTCTGTGTCTAAGACAATAAAATGTACATGATAAATGAATTTATTGACTTGTACTCACATGTCTTCAACTATTCCTCTTGACACTTTTACTGATCTATCAGCAAGTAAGAAAGTTACAGTAGTCAGTTTTAACTCACCTAGATTGAAAATGTGAAAAACTGAATATAGAAGTAAATTCACACTAGCTCCGAGATCAAGACTCTTTCAGTTTTATGTTCTCTAATAAAATAAAAAATTATAGGATAACTAGGGTCTTTATATTTGAAAGCATTATTGTTATGAAGAATGACACTTATTTGTTCGGCTAAAAAGACTTTCTTTTTCACATTTAGTTTTCTCTTTATAGTGCACAGATCTGTCAAAGATTTAACATAAGAAGGAAGCTATTTAATAGCATCCAACAAAGGTATATTGATACTTACTTGTTTGAAAGTTTCAAAGATTTTAAAGTTGTGATTGACTTTTCTTTGTTTAGTCATGACATGAGAAAATGGAAGTATTGGTAGGGAATCAGTCTTTTTTTTACAATTTTCATATTCAACACCTTCCTTTCCCTCAGAAATTAACTTATCATCTTTCACACAAGGTTTAAGAGTGAGTTTTTTAATAACCTTACCACTACGAAGAGTGATGACTTATTTGACTTGATCTAAGTGTTGGCCTCCAGAACTATTTTCATTTTCATTATATTGCACCTTGGAATTTTGTTGTGATGGAAATGGAAACTTACCTTTCTCTTGGAAACTAAGAGTAGATGTCAATTTTTAAAAAGTATCTTTAAAATTTGTTATGCTTTGAGCAAGTTGAGTATTGATTATCTCTTACTTTTCAATGAATACATGCAATGTTTCCTTAAGATTTCTTCTAGAAGGTGGAGCATAAGGAGGTGCTAATCCATGAGAATTTTAGAATTTAGGCTGTGCTTAAAATAGTGGTTATGAAGTTTGTGCATCATTATTATCACTCTTCCAACTTAAATTTAGATGATTTCTAATTTGGATGATTTCTCTAACTAAGGTTGTATGTTTGCAAGTATGGGTTATGATTGGGCATTTGAAAACTATTTAAAGTATTGGCTTGTTCATGAAGACATTCCTTAAAAGAAGACAAAGTTGGATAGTTATTGGTTAAGTGTTCATTTGTTTTATAGATTTGACACACAATGTCCTGAACATATCTTAATTAACCACTCCTTTTCAATTCTAGCAACTCGACTTTTCTAGTTAAAAATGCAAACTTGGCTTAGAGGTTATGATCTTCTCTAAGGTTGTTCATTCCTCCATTAGATGTATGAGGTTGAGTTTTACCTGGTGCTTCATAAATACCTGCGGTGTCCTAATTTTAAGCATTTTTAGCTAATAAATCCAAGTACTCCATTGCTTTATTAGGATCTTTATCTTCAAAAATTTTACTACACATTAATTCAACCATTTGCTTATCTATAGGTGTTGACCTTTCATAAAAATATAAAATCAATCTCCATGTTTCAAAACCATGATGAGGGTAAGTATTAAGCAAGTCTCGATCTCTATCCCAACATTTGTAAAATGTTTCTCCTCATTTTGATTTGTATTTTGAAAGAGTTTGTTCTGTGAGAAGGAAAAAACTTCTTAAAAAACTATTATTGCATTTCATCTCAAACATGAATAGATCCTGGTCTTAAATTTTATAGCTATGTTTTAGCTTTATCTTTTAATGAAAAAGGAAAAAGATTTAATTTGATTGTGTTCATGTTACAATTTGAGTCATTATAGGTGTTATAAATCTCCTTAAATTCCCTTAAATGCAAGTATAGATTTTCTAAATCTAAGCAATAAAAAAGGTAAAAGTTGAATAATACCTGACTTAAAATTAAAATGAGATGTATCTAGGGGAAAAACTATGTATGATGGTGCCCTTGTTCTTGTAAAATTCATGTGGTCTTTAAATGTTCCAATACGGTTATTCTCGTTATTCTCATTATAAAGCAAGTGGTTATCTTCTTCACCATATCTTCTAAAAATGATGAGGATACCTTACAAAATCTACTACATAATGTACATGATCAAACTCTCATGAACGTGTAGGAAAGAATAAAAAAAAGAAATAAAACAAAAGAAACAAAGTTAGAAACAAGAAAAGAGAAAAGAGAAAATAAAATAAAAATTATAATTTATATAAGAATTTACCTCCCTAGCAACAATACCAAAAACTTGTCATGACCAAAAGATTGATGTCTTCTTCTAAGTGTAGGAGTGTCAAAGTAATAAACAACCTGGCAAGACTGGGGTTGAACCACAAGGAGGTTAATTGCATAAATTGTAAATGAGAACAATACAACAACAATACTAATAGTAATAAAAAAAGAAGAAGAAGAAGCAGAAGAAGTTAATGAGAACTTTGAGATGGAAGATGAATGTGAGGGTGAAATAATGATAACAACAAATGTGAAGGTTAGAGGATCCACTAATCGTATTTAAAATAAGTGTAGTATAAACTCCTTTTATTACTCAACTGGAAACCACACACAAAGGAGGTTCCAATTGGATTATAAGTTTCTAACATGATTACATTAGTTATTTTTATTTGAATAATGCTAATACTTGTAAATATTGTTAGGTATTCATGATTATAACTTATATTAATAATAAATCAAGTCTCTTTCATAGTATAAGTGTTGGTTATACCATATGGGTGGGCTATGAAAGTGCCAAGTATTTATTATACGAAGTGTTATATAATATAAATTTAGACTAATTATTTAATAAACAAAGTTTTAAAAGTAAACAAGATAACAAATGCAAAACATGTTAGTATCAAATATTAAAGTCCATACTGAGTTTACACTATACTTATTCTTGCACCATTGGTGTAACCTTTTCACCTTGACATAATAAACATAGCTAAATATAATAAAAGAGAGAAATATAAATAAATAGGATAAGAACATAAATAAAATAAAAGCATAAATGATTAGTACTTAATAGTAAAGGAAATGAAAAGCATAAATGATTAGTACTTAAAAGTGTATTTTTATCAAGGTTTTATATCATCATTTTGCACTTGAAGTATCAATAACTACTTAACTAAAGCATGTTTTCTAATACATATCTAATAATATAAGATACCTTTAATTTGTGATAAATGTTCATTTTAAATAAAAAGATTGATTGATGAATTTAAGAACTAAAATTGAAAGAACAAAGAGATAGCTAAACATAGAAAAGAGATGACGGTGCGGTCCAAACTAGAACATTGTTTAGTAATTGGGTTATATATAGAGTTATAGATCTTGGATTTAGGTCTAATTTATATGGATGAAAAGGTGAGATATAAGCCTATAACTTTTATATGAGCCTAAGATTTAGAAAGATCATTTTCAAATCCAAATTATAGCAACAACAAAAAAGTCCAAATCTATTCTATAGCTCGTGCACTGTTTAGTGTTTGACCCATATCTAGAGTTCTAGAAGTCTAAATGACCTTATTTTTTGTTTACTAGAAAGTTCAGATAATTTCCTAAAATTTTCATGTTTCAAGTGGTTCCAATTCTGATGTTATCAATTACATTTTGTGCAGGCACAAGAGAAGATAAGGATTGTCACCCAGTCAAGAGTTGCCCACTCACTCATCAATTAGTCATCAAATCAATAGTTTTGAATTTTGGCTTGTAAAATGAGGCATTTTCCATGCATTTAGGTATCTTAGTTTTCAAATTAAGATCATGCTCTTGCTTTCTCTCTTTGTATTTTTGTAATGTTTAAATTTTATTTTCATTAATCTAGTTTATGCCTTTCATTTCCTTTCCTTATCTTATCTATGTTCTTATTTTGTTTATTTATTTTTTTTTTCATTATGTTTAGTTAAGTTTATTATGTCATGGTGAAAAGGATATACTAATGGTGTAAGAATAAGTATAGTATAAACTTAACATGGACTTTAATGTTTGGTACTAACATGTTTTTTATTTGTTATCTTGTTCATTGTTTAATACTTTGCTTGTTAAATAACTAATCTATATTTATGTTGTATAACACTTGGTATATTAAATGCTTGGCACTTTCATAGCTCATATTGTATGGTATAACCAACAGCTGAGCTATGAAAGGAACTTGATTTGTTATTAACATAAGTTATAATCATGAATGTCTGATGAGATTTATAAATATTAATATTAATCAAATTAGATAACTAATGTAATCATGTTAAAAATTTATAATATGATGGAACCTCCTTTGTGTATGGTTTCCAATTGAATAATAAGAGTTTATACTATACTTGTTTGACATACTATTAGTAGATCCTCTAATATTGATATTTATTACTATCATTATTTAATGATTACATTAATCTTCCATCTTAAAGTTCTCATCAACTTCTTTTTCTTCTTTACCACCATCATTAATACTACTGTTATTATTACTATTGTTGTTGTTATTGTTTTTGTTGTATTATTATCTATAATTTATACAATTAACTTCTTCGTGGTTCGACCTGGTCTTGTTGGGTTATTTATTACTTTGACACTGCTGCATTTGGAAGAAAACATCAATCTTTTGGTCGTGTCAAGTTATTGGTGCCGTTGTTGGGAAGGTAAGTTCTTGTACAAATTATAGTATTTATTTTATTTTCACTTTTCACTTTTCTTGTATATAACTTTATTTCTTTTGTTTTGTTTCTCCTTCTTTTGTTTTCTTCTTCCTTTTATTCTATTTCTACACGTGCATAAGAGCATGGTCATGTATATTAAGTGGTAGACTTCATAGGTTATCCTCATCATTTTCAAAAAATATGGTCGAAGAAGATAATCAATCATTTCTTAATGAGAATAATGAGAATAATCGTGTTAAAACACTTAGAGACTACATGAATCTCACAAGAAAAGTATACCATCATGCATAGTTTTTCCTCATGATGCATCTCATTTTAATTTTAAGCCAAGCATTATTGAACTTTTACCTTCTTTTCATAGCTTAGATTTATAAAATCCATACTTTCATTTAAGAAAAGTCAATCACAACTCTGAAATCTTTAAAACTTTCAAATACGTAAGTATCAATATACCTTTGTTGGATGCTATTAAACAAGTTTCTTTCTATGGTAAATTTTTGAAAGATCTATGCACTATGAAGAGGAAACTAAATGGGAAAAAGAAAGTCTTTTTAGTTGAACAAGAAAATGTCATTCTTCAAAACAATAATGCTTTAAAATATAAAGACCCTAGTTGTCCTATAATTTCTTGCTTTATTAGAGAACATAAAATTGAAAGAGCCTTACTTGATCTTGGAGCTAATATGAATCTACTTTCATATTCAGTTTTTTAAAATCTCAATCTAGGTCAATTAAACCCAAGTTTTGTAACTCTCTTACTTGTTGATAAATCTGTAAAAGTGCCTAGAGTAATAATTAAAGATGTGTTAGTACAAATCGATAAATTCATTTATCTTATGAATTTTATTATCTTGGACACACAACCTGTTAAAGCATGTAATTCATTTCCTGTTATTTTAGGACATCTGTTTCTTGCAACTTCTAATGCATTGATTAATTATAGAAATGGATTGATGAAGCTATCATTTGAAAACATGATATTGGAGATGAATATTTTCAATATTTGCAAGCAACTTGGAGATGATAATGAATTACAAGAAGTAGATCATATTGAGGAATTAGTTTATAATTAACTTGAATCTACTTTAAGTAAAAATGAGTTGGATGAATTTGAAGATTTGCAAATCATTTATTCTCAGAAAGAAATCATGGATGAAAAAGGCACTAAAAATATTGATGCACATCTTTTGTCAAGAGTGACAACAGATTCATCATTTAACATTATACCAATCGATGATTACTTTCCTAATAAATCCTTACTTTCTTTTAGTGCAATGTCTTGGTATGATAAAAATAATATTTTTCTTACTTTAGGAGATTTACCAACTCATTGGAGTACCCAAGACAAAAGAAATTTTTGAGCGACGTGCAAAACTTTTATTGAGATGACCCTTACTTATTCAAATATTGTCCTGATCAAATATTTTAAAGATTCATTCCTGATAATGAGATAAGTAGTGTCATTAAATTTGGTCATTTTAAGGCATATGAGGATCATTTCTTGTAAAAAAAAGAGGATTTTAGAAATCTTAAAAAGTGGATTTTACTAGCTCACCATGTTCAAGGACTCACATGCATTCCACAAAACCTGTGAAAATTATCAAAAGGCGGGATTTATTTCAAAACACAAAGTCTTTAGATAATCTTCTATTGACTCTTAAGTCTCATTATAGTAAAGATAAGTATCATGCAATTCATGACTTATGAACCTTTCATAAAGAACATGTTTGGCATAGTCTTGGAAATCTTACTAAAAAAAACCTTGTTTGCTAGTTTTTAAGAAAACTTGATGGAAAGCCTATCCTTAACCCATAGAGGGTGTTTAAGAAGTTCTTGGATGCAAAACTAAGGAAAGATGTGAGCCACAACACAACTACCTGTACACATGCTTTTTCAAATATATATATATATAGAGAGAGAGAGAGTCTGTATGTATGTGTAAGAGACTCTAGCTGGCCTATATATAGGTAGTATGATTGCCTTTTTAATTTCTCTTCTATAAAATCCTCTCTTCCTTCCCTTCATTTCTACTCAACCTATACATTTAAAAAATATAGAAGTGTGTAGAAATGGCAAGTTCTTCATGTCATCATATAAAAAATGTTTGTGTTTTTGGTGGATCTAGTCTTGGGAAAGAAAAGGAGTTTTTAGAATCAGCAAATCATTTTGGTCAGGTGCTAGCTGAGAGAAAGATTCATTTAATATATGGAAGAGGCAACCTTAGGTTAATGAGAGGTGTGTCAATAGTTGTATTTTTAGGAGGTAGTCAAATTTTAGGGGTCGTCCCCAAAGCTTTATCACAAGGGACATCATTGGAAAAATAATTGGAGAGGAACTACAGGTCTCCACAATGTTGGCTCGAATGAATGCAATGTTTAACCATGTTGATGCCTTTATTACTTTACTAGGTGGTCTCGACACATTAAAAAAGATCTTTCATATTTTCTCTTGGGCCTAATTGCACATTCACTATAAATCAATAGGTCTGTTAAATGTTAATGGTTATTATGATAAGTGGTTGTCTTTTCTTGATCATGCTATGAAACAGGAATTTCCAACATCTTCTGCATGATAAATCATAATCTTTGCTGCTACTGCTGAATAGTTAATTGACCAACTATAATCTTTCATTCTTGTAATTGATCCCTCCATGAGTCGCATAAATTGGTCATCTAAGAAAAGTTATAAAAAGCTTAAATTAGATTTGAGTCTTTATTTATGAATCTTTGTTTCTTCTACTTTTATTATTTGTTTTGTTGTTTTTTATATTTGTTTAAGTGTGTTTCATGTTTGTTAGTGTTCGTTATTTCAGGTGATAGCTTTTATACTCTATCTTTTTACTTTAGGACATTGAGGACAATGTCTCATTTTGGTTAGGGGGAGAGGGTAGTAGTTGATAAAAAAAATTAACTAATTATATTTTCTATTTCACAAAACATGTGCAAAATTGTTGTTACTAGGATAGTAGAGTAAATGAGCTATTTTGTTAAAGTGACTCTTGAGATGCATCTTAGTAACCATTCTTAACAAGAACTATTATAATACTTTTTGAAATATTCAGGTTTACAAACTCTCGTATTATTATCTTAATTCTGCTCATATATTAATTTAACATGTATTCTTAAACCAAAATTTTCCCACAGACACTTTAAAATATGATTGTGGGTTGCATATTAGATTATTACAATATTTATGTTCTTTTATTGAAGGTAACAACTAAGAAAAATGGATAGTATATAATTTGAAAAAAAAAGATTAAAAAAATGATGATAATAAAAATGTAGATAAGTTTAGTTTTGTAGATTCCCTAACCTAAGCAATTAAGCTTGAAGGGGGTATTTTAACACCTAATACCCTAAAGTCAACTGACTTGGAAGCTATTGGCCCAATGCTTGTTACATAGGTTGAGGAGAAAAGCTTAAGCAAATCTAGCATTGCACTATTTATAAATTAGTATCGGCAACCCTAGTTACTAAGATCGTTGGTGTGTCTCAACACCCAATGCCCTAAGATCAACTAGTCTGGGAGTCATTAGCCGAAAGCTTGTTATAGGGGTTAAAGGTGCATAATGTTTTAAGTTATATGTATATATATTAAAAAATAAGGAAAAAAAAAGAAAAAAAAAGAAAAAAATAATCTCAATCCAAGAAAGTTAACCTTAAATATTAGAATAATAATTTTGTTTTCTTCCAAGTAAAGCCTCATAACTATCTGTTGATTTAATGAGCACAAAAGAAAGGTTTATTAATACCATGTTTAAGAGTTATTGAGTAGATATATAAATTTAATAAGAGTTTGTTTATCTGGATAGATTAATGGACGTTAAATGATGAATACCTTGCTTTATGGAATTTAGAAATTGTTTTTCTATTTTAACACTTTGATTACTAGGGACTAGTAATAAGCTGGTTAGGGGGTGTGATTAGTACTCAAAAATATATTTTTATCAAGGTTTTATATCATCATTTTGCACTTGAAGTATCAATAACTCTTTAACTAAAGCATGTTTTATATTAACATATCTAATAATATAAGATACCTTTAATTTGTGGTAAATGTTCATTTTAAATGTAGGCCTATCAATAAATAAAAGGATTGATTGATGAATTTAAGAATTGAAATTGAAAGGACAAAGAGATGACCAAACTTAGAAAAAAGATGTTGTTGTGGTCCAAACTGGAATACTATTCAGTAACTGGGTCATATCTGGAGCTGTAGATCTTAAATTTAGGTCTAATTTATATGGATGCAAGGATAAGACATAGGCCTATGACTTTTATATGAAGCCTAAGATTTAAAAATGTTATTCTCAAGTCCAAATTATAGCAATAACAAAAAAGTACAAATCTATCTTACAACTCATTTACTGTTCAATTTTTTGCCCATATCTAAAGTTTTAGAAGTTTAAATGACCTCCATTGTTTTTTTCTAAAAAGATGAGATAATTTGCTGGAACTTTCATATTTTCAAGTGGTTTCAATTCTAACATTATCAATGATGTTTTGGGCAGACAAGATAAAGAATTATCACCAAGTTAAGAGTTAATCACCCACTCATCAATTAGTCATTAAATCAATAGTTACCAATTTTGGCTTATAAAAGGAGGCATTTGTCATGCATTTAGGCATCTTGGTCTCCAGATCAAGATCATGCTCTTGCTTTCTCTCTTTGTATTTTTGTAATGTTTAAGTTTCATTTTCATTAATATCTTGTTTATACCTTTCATTTCCTTTCTTTTACATAGTTAATTTTTATCTTATTATGTTTAGCGAAATTTATTAAGTCATGGTGAAAAGGTTATACTAATGGTGTAAGAATAAGTATCGTGTAAATTCAATATAGAATTTAATGTTTGATACTAACATGTTTGTATTTCTTATCTTGTTCAATCTTTAATACTTTGCTTGTTAAATGACTAAATCTAGATTTATGTTGTATAACACTTGGTACAATAAATACTTGGCACTTTTATAACTGACACTTGAGATATGAAAGAAACTTGATTTGCTGTTAACATAAGTTATAATCATGAATGTTTAGCAATATTTACAAGTATTAGCATTAATCAAATAAAATAACTAATATAATCATATTATCAATTTATTATATGTTTGGAACCTCCTTTGTGTGTGTTTTCAATTGAATAATAAGAGTTCATACTATACTTGTTCCTCTAACATTGACATTTGTTGTTATCATTATATTAATCTTTTATCTCAAAGTTCTCTTCAACTTCTTTTTTTATTATTATAATTACTACTACTACTATTACTATTGTTGTTGTTGTTGTTGTTGTTGTTGTTGTATTAATGTCATCTATAATTTATACAATTAACCTCCCTATGGTTCGACCATAGTCTTGCTGGATTATTTATTACTTCGATACTCCTGCATTTGGAAGAAAACATCAATCTTTTAGTTGTGTCAAGTTTTTGACGCCGTTGCTGGGGAGGTAAGTTCTTGTATGAATTAAAATATTTATTTTATTTTCTCTTTTCACTTTTCTTGTATATAATTTTGTTTCTTTTCTCTTGTTTCTTCTTCTTTTGTTTTCCTCTTCTTTTTATTCTATTCCTACACATGTATGAGAGTGTGGTTACGTACATTAAGTGGTAGACTTTGTAGGATATCCTCATTATTTTCCAAAAATATGGCCGAATAAGATAATCAATCACTTTATAATGAGAATAATGAGAATAACCGTGTTAGAACACTTAGAGACCACATAAATCCCACAAGAATAAATGCACTATCATACATAGTTTTTCCTTCTGATGCATCTCATTTTAATTTTAAGCTAGACATTATTCAACTTTTACATTCTTTTCATGGTTTAGATTTAGAAAATCCATACTTGCATTTAAGGAAATTTTACGAGGTTTATAACACCTATAATGACTCAAATTGTAGTATGAATACCATTAGATTAAAGCTTTTTTTTTTTCATTAAAAAATAAAGCTAAAATATGGCTATAAAATTTAAGATCTGGATCCATTCGTGTTTGAGATAAAATGCAACAACAGTTTTTAAATAATTTTTTTCTCATCTCACAGAATAAACTCTTTCAAAAGACAAATCACTACTTTCACTCAAAAACCAGGAGAAACATTTTACTAATATTGGGATAGGTATCAAGACTTCCTTAATACTTGCCCTCATCATGTTTTTGAAATATGGAGATTGGTTTCATATTTTTATAAAGGGTTAACACGTAGAGATAAGCAAATGGTTGAATTAATATGCAATGAAACTTTTAAAGATAAAGATACTGATGAAGCAATAGACTACTTAGACTTGTTAGCTAAAAATGCTCAAAATTGGGACACTGTCGGTACTTATAAGGCACCAAGTAAAACACATTCTTATATATCTAGTAGAAATACATACAACCTTAAGGAAGATCATCACGTTTAAGCCAAGTTTGCATCTTTAGTTGGAAAAGTGGAGGCATTAGAATTAAGAATAGTCAATTAAAATTTGTTGAAAACATTGTGTGTTAAATATATGAAATAAATAAACAGATACCCAATAACTGTCCAACCTTACCTTTTTTAAGGAATGTCTCTATGAACAAGCCCATGCTTTAAATAGTTTTCAAAGGGTCAACCACAACCTATACTCACAAATATACAACCCTGGTTGGAGAAATCACCCAAATTTCAGTTGGAAAAGTAATAATAACAATGTACAAACTTCACAACTACCATTTCAAACACATTATAATTTCTAAAATTCTCATGGATATACACCTTCTTATACTCCATCTCCTAGAAGAAATCTTGAGAAAATATTGCATGCATTCATTGAAAAGAAAAGGACAATAAATACTCAAGTTGCTCATAACATGATAGATTTTAAAGATATTATTGCAAAACTAACATATGCTCTCAGTTTCTAAGAGAAAGGTAAGTTTCCATCTTAACCACAATAAAATCTTAAGGGGCAATACAATACAAATACAAGTAGTTCTGAAAGCCAGCATATGGATCAAGTCAAATCAGTAACCACTCTTTGTAGTGGTGAGGTATTGAAAAACCTACTCTTAAACCTTGTGAGAAGGATGATGAGTCAATCTTTGATAACAAGGAAGGGGTTGAATCTAAAAATTACAAAGAAAAGACTGACTCCCCACTAGCACTTCTATTTCCTCATGCCATGACCAAACAAAGAAAAGTCAATCAAAACTCTGAAATCTTTGAAACTTTCAAACAGGTAAGGATCAATATACCTTTGTTGTATGCTATTAAACAAGTTTCTTCTTATGCTAAATTTTTGAAGGATTTGTGCACCATAAAGAGAAAACTGAATGTGAAAAATGAAAGTCTGTTTAGATGAACAAATAAGTATAATTCTTTAAAATAATAATGCTTTGAAATATAAAAACTCTGGTTATCCTACAATTTCTTGCTTTATTGGAGAGCATAAAATTGAAAGAACCTTATTTGATCTTGAAGCTAGTGTGAATTTACTTTCATATTAAATTTTTTATAGTCTCAATCTAGTTGAGTTAAAACCAACTTCTGTAACTTTTTTACTTATCGATAGAATTGTAAAAGTGCCTAGAGGAATAATTGAAAATATGTTAGTACAAGTTGATAAATTCATTTATCATGTGGATTTTATTATCTTAGACACACAACCTGTTGAAGCATGTAATTCATTTCTTGTTAATTTAGGACGTCCGATTCTTATAACTTCTAATGCATTGATTAATTGTAGGAATAGATTGAAAAAGCTATCATTTGGAAACATGACATTGGCGATGAATATTTTCAACATTTGCAAGCAACCTAGAGATGATAATGATTTACAGGAAGTGGACTTTACTGAAAAATTAATTCATGATCAATTTCAAACTACTTCCAGTGAAATTAAGATTGACGAATCTAATTATTTGTAAATGATTTATTTTCAAGAAGAATCAAAGGCAAGTAATTGGATACCATAAATTGAGGAATTACCACCATGATCAATTAGGTCCATACCTTCAACTATTGAACTACCTAAACTTGATTTAAAGTTGTTGGCATTCAATCTCAAATACTTATTTTTGGAAGAAAATGAAACTTTTCTGATAATAATCTCTTCCAAACTTAATGCATATCAAGAAGGTAAGTTATTACAAACTATAAAAATGCACAAAAATGCATTAGGATGGACTAAAGCTGACATGAAAGGAATTAATCCTTTGATTTGTACACATATAATTTATTTAGAGGAAAATACTATACCCTTTAGGGAAATGCAACAAGGCTCAATCCTAATATGAAAGAAGTAGTGAAAAATAAAGTCATTAAGCTTCTAACTAATTGAATCATTTATCCTATTTTTGACTACAAATGGATACGTCCTACCCAAGTTGTACCCAAGAAGTGTGGAGTCACTGTGATATTAAATGAAAGCAATAAGTTAATTCCCACCAGGACTGTTACTTGTTGATGCATATGCATTAACTATAGAAAACTTAATTCAATTACTAGAAAAGATAATTTTCCTTTACCTTTCATGGATCAAATCCTAGATAGAGTTGCAAGTTATGAATTTTATTGTTTCGTAGATGGCTATTCAGGTTACAACCAAATTAAAATTGCATTGAAAGATCAAGAGAAGACTATTTTCACATGTCTATTTGGTACTTTCGTATATCAAAGGATGCCTTTTAGATTATGTAATGCACCAGCCACATGTCAAAGATGTATGCTTAGTATATTTAGTGATATGATTGAATATTTTCTTGTGATTTTGTAGATGATTTTTCTATTTTTAGCGATTCATTTGATGATTGTTCGATTAACTTAAAAAAAGTTTTAAGCAGGTGTGAAGAGAAGAATCTTGTGCTGAATTGGGAAAAATATCACTTTATGGTAACAAACAGCATTGTACTTAGTCATATTGTTTTATCAAACAGAATTGAGGTTGACAAATCTAAAATCGAGTTAATTGCTAACTTAAGCCGGTTCTTTTAATTTTCTATAATAACTGATATTTGTGTATGTATTTATGCAATTCTCTGAATCTCTCTTCCAATTCTCATTTCAAAATGGACACTAATCTTGAAAAATTAAAAAAGTGTTTTCCGGCTCTACCTCAGAATACGATTATAAAAATTTATTGTGCTAGATGTGTAAGATTTAGGTTAATGAATCATGGAATTCCTAAAGATATTCTCTAGTTGATTGAAGCAAAGGTTTGCTTATCAGGGGAGTCCTCTAATTACTTCATTTCACACATGCCTCGAACAGGTAAAAACACTTTTGCAAAGAAACGACTGAAAATCTGTTATCAATGTGCTAGATGGACTTGTAATGCATGATATCGTTCTTTAAGAATGGTATCTATAAACTGTAAAGATAAAATACAATTCATTAAGGATGGCTTGAGTAAGGAGTCTTTAGATAATCTTCTATTAACTCTTGAGATGCATCCTAGTGAAGATTTGAATCATGCAATTCATGATTTATGATCCTATTTTCATAAAAAAACATGATCGACTTAGTCTTAGGAATTTGACTAAAAAAAATCTTGTTTGCTAGTTTTTAAGAAAACTAGATTGGAAGCCTATCCCTAACCTATAAAGAGTGTCTAAGCCGTTCTTGGATGTAAAACCAAGGAAAGATGTGAGCCACAATCATAACTACCTATATATGCATATGCTTTTTTAAAAATAAATAAATAAAGAGAAAGAAAAAGTGTGTGTGAGACCCCAGCTGGGCTATATATAGGTGGTATGATTGCCTTTTTAATTTCTCATCTATAATATCCTTTCTTCCTTCCTTTCATTTCTACTCAACCTATACATTCAACAAATATAGAAGTGTGTAAAAATAACAAGTTTCTCAAGTCATCACATAAGAAATATTTGTGTTTTGAGTGGATCTAGTTCTAGGAAAGAAAAGGAGTTTTTAGAATTAGCAAATCATCTTGGTCAGGTGTTAGCTGAGAGAAAGATTCATTTAGTATATGGGAGAGGCAGTCTTGGGTTAATGGGAGGTGTGATAAAAGCTATATTTTTAAGAGATAGTCAAGTTTTGGGAGTCCTTCCTAAAGCTTAAGCATAAGGGGACATTATTGAAAAAACAATTAGAGAAGAACTACAGGTCTCCACAATGTCTACTTGAATGAATGCAATGTTTAACCATATTGATGTCTTCATTACCTTACTAGGTGGTTTAACCATATTGATACCTTCATTACCTTACCAGGTGGTCTTGGCACATTGGAAGAGATCTTTCATATTTTTTCTTGTGCCCAACTATACATTCACTATAAACCCATAGGTTTGTTAAATGTTAATGGTTATTATGATAAGTTGATATCTTTTCTTGATCATGTTGTGGAATAGGAATTTCTAGCATCTTCTACATGATAAATCATATTCTCTGCTGCTACTGCTAAACAATTGATTGACCAACTACAATCATTCATTCTTGTAATTGATCCTTCCATGAGTCGTATAAATTGGTTATCTAAGAAAAGCCGTAAAAAGCTTAGATTAGATTTGAGTCTTCATTTGTGAATCTTTGTGTCTTTTGCTTTTATTACTATGTTTTTTTATTTTTTATATTTGTTAAAGTGTGTTTTAGATTTGTCAATATTCGTTATTTCAGGTGATGTCTTCTATATTCTATCTTTCTACTTTAGGATATTGAGGACAATATTTCGTTTTGGTTGGAGGGAGAGGATAGTAGTTGACAAAAAAGAAACTAATTTTGTTTAATTGTGTTTTTTATTTCATAAAGCATGTGCAAAATTGTGGTTCCTAGGATGACAAAGAAAAGGAGTTCTTTTGTTAAAGTGACTCTTAAGACGCATCTTAGTAATCATTTTTAACAAGTCCTATTATAATACTTCTTGAAATATTCAGGTTTACAAACTCTCGTATTATTATCACTTAATTTTGCTCATATACTCATTTAACATGTATTATTAAACCTTAATTTTCACACACACACACTTTAATATATGATTGTGAATTGCACATTGGATTATTACATTATTTATGTTCTTTTGTTAAAGATAATAACTAAGGGAAAGGGACAGTATATGTTTGATTTTGTAGTCTCCCTAACCCAAGTAATTAAGCTCGAAGGGGTGTTTTAACATACCCTAAAGTCAACTGACTTGGAAGTTATTGACTTAACACTTGTTATATGGGTTGAGAAGAAAAGCCTAAGGAAATGAAATATTGCACTATCTATGTATCAGTATCAGCAACCCGAGTTACAAAGCTCATAGAAATGTCTAAATACCTAATGCTCTAAGACCAACTAGGGACAAGTAATAAGCTAATAATATAAGGTTTTATATCATCATTTTGTACTTAAAGTATCAATAACTCAAGTAAAGCATGTTTTATAATAACATATCTAATAATATAAGATATCTTTAATTTATAGTAAATATTCATTTTAAATGTAAATCTATCACATAAATGAAAGGATTAATTGATGAATTTAAGAACTAAAATTGAAAGGATAAAAAGATGGCCAAACTTAGAAAAGAGATGTTGGTGCAGTCCAAATCCAAACACTATTCAGTAATTGGGTCATATCTAGAGCTATAGATCTTGGATTTAGATTTACTTTATATGGATGAAAAGGTGAGACATAGGACTATAACTTTCATATGGAGCCATGATTTAGAAAGGTCATTTTCAAGTCCAAATTATAGCGATAACAAAGAAGTCTGAATCTATCCTATAGCCCATGCATTATTTAGTTTTTTTCCCATATCTAATGTTCTAGAAGTCCAAATGACTTTACTTTTTTTTTCTAGAAAAGCTGAGATAATTTTCTACAACTTTTATTTTTTAAGTGGTTCTAATTTTGACGTTATCAATGATGTTTTGGGTAGACAAGAGAAAATAAGGATTATCACTAAGTCAAGAGTTGGTCATCCACTTATCAATTAGTCATCAAATCAATAGTTCTCAATTTTAACCTATAAATGGAGACATTTGCCATACATTTAGGCATCTTGGTTTTCAAATCAGGATCATACTCTTGCCTTCTCTATTTGAATTTTTGATATTGTTTATGTTTTGCTTTGATTGGTATCAAGTTTATGCCTTTCATGTCCTTTCCTTCATGTAGTTAACTTTTATCTTATTTATGTTCTTATTTTGTTTATTTATTTATTTTTCTTTCATTACGTTTAGCTAAGTTTATTATGTCAAGGTGAAAAGGTTACACTAATGGTGTAAGAATAAGTATAATGTAAACTCAATATATACATTAATGTTTGATGCTAACATGTTTTATATTTTTTATCTTGTTCACTCTTTAATACTTTGCTTGTTAAATAACTGATCTAGATTTATATTATATAACACTTGGTACAACAAATGCTTCGCTCTTTCATAACCCATACTATATAGTATAACCGACACTTGAGTTATGAAAGGAACTTGATTCGTTGTTAACATAAGTTATAATCATGAATGCCTAACGTGATTTACAAGTATTAGCATTAATCGAATAAGATAACTAAATCAATCATATTAACAATTTATAATCTAATTGGAACCTCCTTTGTGTGTGGTTTCTAATTGAATAATAAGAGTTTATATTATACTTGTTTGACATACCATTAGTGAATCCTCTAACCTTGATATTTGTTGTTATCATTGTTTAATCCTTACATTAATCTTCCACCTCAAAGTTCTCATCAACTTTTTCTTTTTCTTTTCTTTATAATTACTACTACTACTACTACTACTACTACTACTATTTTTATTATTATTATTATTATTATTATTATGATTATTACTATTGTTGTTGTTATTGTTGTTATTGTATTATTATTATCTATAATTTATACAATTAAACCCCCTTTGGTTTGACCCCGGTTTTGCCAGATTATTTATTACTTCGACACTCTTGCACTTGGAAGAAGATATTAATCTTTTAGTCGTGTTACAATACAAATGGAATGTCTTGTCTTTTGAACTAAAAAATGCTCCATCGGAATTTCAACAAATCATGACTGACATTTTCAATGCACACTCAAAATTCTACATTGTTTACATGGATGATGTACTTATTTTTTCACATTCCATATATCAACATTTCAAACATCTACATATTTTCTTTCATACTACAAAACAAAATGGTTTAGTTGTTTCTAAAATAAAAATTTCTCTCTTCTAAACTCATATACGTTTCTTAAGTCATTATATTTGTCAAGATACTATAACACCAATAGAGAAGTCTCTTACCTTTACAAACAAATTTCCTGATAAGATCACCAATACCCAATTGCTAAGGATTTTAGGCAGTCTTAATTATGTTCTAGACTACTACCTTAATATTAGCCATTTAGCCAAACCTTTACATGATAGGTTAAAAACAAACCCTATTCCTTTGTCCGACCTCCATACCAATCTAGTCAAACAGATTAAGAAGCAGGTCCAAACCATTCCCCTCCTCCATCTAGCTAACCCATTAGCCCTTAAGATAGGAGAGACTAATGGCTTTGACCTAGGTTATAGCAGAATTCTCAAACAAGTTCAAGATGACAAAGAGCAGATCCTCCACTACACATCCCCTTACTAGAATGATTACTAGAAAAATTACCCTACTTTAAAAAAAAAAGAGATCCTTTCAATTGTTCTTTGGATTATAAAATTTTAAAGTAATTTACTAAATCAAAAATTTCTTTTACATGTTGACTGCAAATTTGCAAAAGAAGTTCTACAAAAAGATGTCCAAAATCTTGCTTCAAAACAGATTTTTGCTAGATAGCAAGCTATTTTAAGCATTTTTTTTATTTTGATATTATCGATATTAAAGGAGATTCAAATTCCATTCCTGATTTTCTAACCTGACAACTCCTTCAAAATAGGTCTTGATACCTCTAAAAGCAAAGGTCAGACATAAGGGCAAAACCCCTCAAACCTAGCTTACAAAACCAGAGAGCCCCAAGCCCTTTACAAAACTCATGTCTTCAGCTATCCTAATTGTCAAACCAATCAAATCCTGGTATGAAGCAGTTATTAAAGAAGAAGAAACTATAAAACCCCAATAGGTACAAACAGACACAGTTTAACATTGGGTTGACACTATATCCAAATCACTAGAATTACTTCTGGCATTACAAAAAATGTCTTAACAGACATCTAGTGACTCTATATCTTAACAAAAAGTATATTCAAACCACTTTCAAAACCTTAAGGAGGCATTTCTACTTCAAAACCCCTCCCTTCTTTACAACAAACTAGTTTTCTAAAAACCAAATTCAAATATATTTTCAAAAATACTTTCTAAAATTTTTTAACTATGGAAGAAGGATTTTATCATGAAAACCCTTTCATTGCTGCTTCCAAAATTTTCCCCTTAAATTGGTACTACAAACCCTGGAATTTAGCCAAACCACAATCCTATTATGCCACAATCCTTGAGATTACTAAACTTCATTTTGGTCATATTAAACTGGCATATTCTACATGTATCATTTATAAAGTCATTCACCATAAAGATTGGGGACAACCCTTATATCAACCTCCTTTCTTCACTATACACTTTCATACAAACTCCCAAGACTTCAATATTTCCTATACGTACTGGGATTACCAATAGGCATGATTTAATGCCTTCCTTCTACAAAATCAAAACCATAGTCATTCATGGCTTTTCTACTTTCATAATGACATGAACATTACAAACATCCCCCTCTGGTTCCTCCAATGGTAGGACTACTATGGTTGTCATATTGACTATCTCAAAGACCATCCTCTAGTTGAAAATAGCTACCTCCATTTCAAAAATAATTTTCTAACAGCTCCTTCTGAAAGGAAATTCTCTTCTTTGCTCATTTTCTGCAAAAAATTTTTTATGATGTGGTTATGTTCGTGGTTCTATGATTATAATCTACAAAACAAACATTCGGTTCTTGTTCATAAATTCAAAATCAAATGGTGGGATTCTTTTGTAACTGAATCTAAAAGTTTCAAATTAGCTATTACGAAATGGTTACAAAAACATCAGACAGCTCCCATCATTGATCATCATCCTCAATCAAAGTTTCTAGATAGAAAGGCTCAACGACAGCTCTTCTTGGCTTTGCTAGAACTGAAGAAGAACACCTACAAATAGTATAAAGCATTATACAAAGCCAAGACCCAAAAATGGTCTTGTCCCAATCCAGCTCTTCTAGATCGATATCTCCTGCATAATAATAAGTTGACTTCCTTTTATTGTATTTTCTGTCATTGTATATTCATGCTTTATTTGAGACCTAATTTGTTAATGGCATTGTTGTTACTCTCAATATAAATAATATATGTATTAATATAACCAATTATAGATTACTTGTAAGACATATTAGTTGTTTAATATATACTGGGATGGTTTTTATTGTAAACAAAACAGTGTGATAAATTAATGAAATTGCATGGAATAATGTATGAAGTGTTTTATTTTATAAAAGAAAATTAAATGGATTAATAGGACAATAAAAAATATATTTTCTATAAAATTAATGTGATTTATTGAGGTTTCACATAAACTTGCAACACATATTAATAAAAAAAATTAATATATTGTTCCTTGCTTATAATTATTTAATTAAAATTATAGATATTGATGCAAATTAGTTTAATGATCTTTTTGAAAGAGAGTTTGAAAATGTCATGAACAATCTTGCTCAACATGTTTCATATGACTACGTTGGTAGGAATGGTAGTAGTCATATCGGTTATAGTAGTGGTGATATTGATGATAGCAATGCAAATAATGATGGTAACAATGATGATATTAATGAAGATGACAACGACAACGACAACGACAACGACAATGCAAGCAATTCATTTTGGCATAGAGAATTTGATCATCGTAAACTAGTATTGTGCACAATAGACACACTTTCATTGTATTACAATAACTATATCTATAAGCAATCCTGTAAAATTTCATACAATATAGGAATGTAGTGGTTGGATGAAATTTTAAATAGGCATTGGATATGTTATGTAAATACATTTAGGATGGATACAATGACATCTTAGAATCTTTATTTTGATTTAGAAACACAATCTAAATTGAAACCAGAAAAGGGGATCAATGTTATAGAGAAAGTTTGCATGTTTCTTTATAGTTTAGCATTGGGTGCTTCTAATAGGAAGGTCCAAGAGAGATTCTAACATTCTGGTAAAATAGTGAGTAGGTATTTCAATGAGGTTTTAAAGGCTGTGTATTTGCTATCAATTGTTATGATAGAACCAATTGATCCAGATTTTTCACCAACACCATGAGAAATCGTTATGAACCCAAGATACATGCACATTTTAAGATACATACAAGATTATTAAAAAGTGAATATATTTATCTTTCCATTTCATTATATAATGCATTTGGTAACTCATTTACAATTAATATTTTTTGAATTTTATTTTTAGAATTGTGTAGGAGCAATTAATGGAAAACATATGCATGATTATATATCCCAGGAAAATTAAATACCATTTATTAGAAATAAATAAGTACCAACACAAAATATTATGATAACATGTAGTTTTGACATGCAATTTATATTTGTTTGGGTTGAATGAAAGGTAGCACACATGACTTCAGAATTCTTTATGAGACCTATATAATCCAAATATCAAATTTCCAATGGCACCAAAAGGTATTTTGGATAAAACAATAAGGCTTCTTTTAGAATTTTTGTTTATTTAATTTTTGGTTATGTGATATAACATATTTTTTTGTTTTAAATGTCTTGGGTGAATGTATGAAAGTATGACATTGTTGACTTTGGTTATCCAAGTGAAAATAGATTTTTGGTTCCATACAAAGATGAAAGATATCATCTTCTAGAATTTCATCATCGAGGCTAGCTAATAAGTTGAGAGGAGTTGCAACCAGGTTCATTTTGTAGTTCGAAGTGTAATTGAGCGAACTTTTAGGGTGTGCAAAAATAGATGGAGAATTTCACAAAACATGCTAGTGTTTTTTTATAAGACATAGGTACAGATTGTTGTTACATCAATAGCTCTTCATAACTACATAAGAAAGAAGTCTGTACAAGATGTTGCTTTTAATAAATTTGAGCATAATGCTAATTTCATGCCTTAAGAGTTTTTTCATGATATTGTTTCATGATCATAAACGTAAAGAAACAATAGAACTTTGCATATGGATTGTGTTTTAGATGAAATTGCTTCAAGTTTGATGGGAGAATTGTAGGATTTTTAACTTTATAAGCAGTTAATTATAAATATGTATTAATTTTTCAATGTCATGTATTGATTGGTTATTTCATGTGCAACCATAATTTCAACTAAACACTAATGACATACTTTTGATGAAGAAGCAATTTGAGTCACCATTTTAACCAAACATATAATTTAGATAAAACAACCATACAAAAAAGTTATTTTTCAAAAATCACATTTCTCAAACCAAAACCACACTTTCTACCACAAAAACAAACACACTCATGGGATACGCCACTAAATCAATGCTTAATTTGGAAAGATGAAGTTTAGTTTCCTAGATTATTCGTAATTGAAACTCTGAGGACCAAATTTGAGATTTGAAAAAAGCTCTAGGTTTTTTTTTATTGTAGTTAAGACATATTTTTAACATCTGACATGACTAAAAGATTGATGTCTTCTTCCAAGTACAGGAGTGTCGAAGTAATAAATAACCCGACAAGATCGAGATCGAATCACAAGGAGGTTAATTGTAGAACTTATAAATAACAATAATACAACAACAATAATAATAACAATAACAATAGTAGTAGTAGTAGTAGCAGCAGCAGCAGTAGCAATAGCAATATTAGTAATACTAATAGTAATAATAGTTGTAGTAGTAGTAAGAAGAAGAAGAAGTTGATAAGAACTTTGAGATGGAAGATTAATGTAAGGATTAAATAATAAAAACAACAAATATCAAGGTTAGAGGATCCACTAATGATATGGCAGACAAGTATAGTATAAACCTTTATTATTCAATTAGAAACCACACATAAAGGAGGTTCTAATCAGATTATAAATTCTTAACATGATTATATTAGTGATCTTATTTGAATAATGTTAATACTTGTAAATATTGTCAGAAATTCATGATTATAACTTATGTTAACAACAAAGCAAGTTCCTTTCATAGCTTAGGTGTGGGTTATACTAGACAGTATGAGTTATGAAAGTGTCAAGCATTTGTTATACTAAGCATTATACAATATAAATCTAGATAAGTTATTTAACAAGCAAAGTATTACAGAGTGAACAAGATAACAAATACAAAACATGTTAGTATCAAACATTAAAATCCATATTAAGTTTACACTATACTTATTCTTATATCATTAGTGTAACCTTTTCAACTTGACATAATAAACTTAAATAAACATAATGAAAGAAAGAAAAATAAATAAATAAATAAAATAAGAACATAAATAAGATAAAAGTTAACTAAGTAAAGGGAATGAAATGAAAGGCATAAACTTGATATCTATAAAAGCAAAACTTAAGCATTACCAAAATACAAAGAGAGAAAGTAAGAGCATGATCTTGATTTAGAAACCAAGATGCTTAAATGTATAGCCAATGCCTCCTTTTATAATCCAAAATTGGGAACTATTGATTTGATGACTAATTAAAAAATGGGTGGCCAACTCTTGACTTGGTGACAATCCTTATCTTCTTTTGTCTACCCAAAACATCATTGATACCATCAGAATTGAAACCACTTGAAAACATGAAAGTTGAAGAAAATTGTCTTAGCTTTTCAGAAAAACAAATGAAGGTCATTTGAACTTCTAGAACTCCATATATGGGCCAAACAGTGAATAATGTTTGGCCTGTAAGACAAATTCAAACTTATTCATTATTGCTACAATTTGAACTTGAAAATGATCTTTTTAAATCTTGGGCTTCATGAAAGTTATCAGCCTATGTCTTACCTTTCCATCCATATAAAGTATACTTAAATCTAAGATCTATAGCTCCAGATATGACCCAATTACTGAACAGTGTTATCGTTTGGACTACACCAGCATCTCTTTTCTAAGTTTAGTCATCTCTTTATCCTTTCAATTTTAGTACTTAAACTCATCAATCAATTCTTTTATTTATATGATAGGCCTGCATTTAAGATGAACATTTATCATAAATTAAAGATATCTTATATTATTAGATATGTTATTATAAAACATGTTTTAGTTAAGGAGTTATTGATACTTTAAGTGCAAAATGATGATATAAAACCTTGATAAAAATGCAATTTTAAGTACTAATCGCACCCCTCAACTAGCTTATTTCTAGTCCCTAGTAATCAAAGCGTTAAAATAGAAAAACAATTTGCAAATTCTACAAAGCAAGGTATTCATCACTCAACTTTCATTAATCTATCTAGATAAACAAACTCTTATTAAATTTATATATCTGCTCCATACTTCTTAAACAGGATATTAATAAACCTTTCTTTTATACTCAACATATCAACACATAGTTATGGGGCTTTAGTTGGAAGAAAATAAAATTCTTGTTCTAATGTTTAAGGTTAACTTCCTTGGGTTGGGATTATTATTAGTTTTCTTTTTTTTTCTCTTTCTTGTCCTTATTTTTTTTAATATATATATAAAACTTAAAACACCATGCATCTTTTACCCTTGTAACGAGCTTTTAGCTAATGACTCCCAGACTAGTTGGTCTTAGGGCATTAAGTGTTGAGACACCCCTACGAGCTTAGTAACTCAGGTTGTCGATACTGATATATAAATAGTGCAATATTAGATTCCCTTAAGCTTTTCTCCTCAACCCATATAACAAGCATTGAGCCAATAGCTCCCAAGTCAGTTAACTTTAGGGTATTAAGTGTTAAAACACCTATTCGGACTTAATTGTTTTGGTTAGGGAGGCTACGAGACCAAACTTATCTATATTTTTATTATCATCATTTTTTTCACTCTTTTTTTTTCAAATTATATACTATCCCTTTCCCTTAGTTGTTACCTTTAACAAAAAAAATAATGCAATAATTTAATATGTAACTCACAATCATATGTTAAAGTATGTGTAAAAAGTAAGGTTTAATAATACATGTTAAATGAGTATATAAGTAGAAATAAGATAATAATACGAGAGTTTGTAAACCTAAACATTTCAAGAAGTATTATAATAAATCTTGTTAAGAATGGTTATTAAGATGCTTTTCAAGAGTCATAACACGACGAAAAGATTGATGTCTTCTCCCAAGTGTAGGAGTGTCGAAGTAATAAATAACCCGGCAAGACCGGGGTCGAACCACAAGGAGGTTATTGTACAAATTATAAATAACAACAATACAACAACAACAATGATAACAATAACAACAATAACAACAACAACAACAACAACAACAACAATAATAATAATAATAATACTAGTAGTAGTAGTAGTAGTAATAATAAAGAAAGAGAAGAAGAAGATGATGATGATGATGAGAACTTGGAGGTAAAATATTAATGTAAGAATTAATCAGTGATAATATCAAATTTCAAGGTTAGAGGTTCCACTAATGGTATGTCAAACAAGTATAGTATAAACTCTTATTGTTCAATTGGAATCCACACATAAAGGAGGTTCCAATCAGATTATAGATTGTTAACATGATTACATTAGTCATCTTATTCAATTAATGCTAATACTTGTAAATTTCATCAAGCATTCATGATTATAACTTATGTTAACAACAAATCAAGTTCCTTTCATAGCTCAGGTGTCGGTTATACCATACATTATGGGCTATGAAAGTGTCAAGCATTTGTTATACCAAGTGTTATACAGCATAAATCAAGATTAGTCATTTAACAAGCAAAGTATTAAAGAGTGAAAAAGATAACAAATATAAAACATGTTAGTATCAAACATTAAAATCCATATTAAGTTTATACCATACTTATTCTTACACCATTAGTGTAACCTTTTCACCTTGACATAATTAACTTAGCTAGACATAATGAAAGAAAGAAAAATAGATAAACACAATAAGAACATAAATAAGATAACAGTTAACTAAGTAAATGAAAGGAAATGAAAGGCATAAACTTGATATTAATGAAAACAAAGCATAAACATTACAAAGAATACAAAGAGAAAAAACAAGAGCATGATCTTGATCTGGAAACCAAGATGCCTAAATGCATGGAAAATGCCTCCTTTTATAGGCCAAACTTGGGAACTATTGATTTGATGACTAATTGATGAGTAGATGGCCAACCCTTGACTTGGTGACAATCCTTATCTTTTCTTGTCTGCCCAAAACATCATTGATGACATCCAAATTAGAGCCACTTCAAAACATGAAAGTTCTAGGAAATTGTCTCAACTTTCTTGTGTAAAAAAGTCAGCTCATTTTGACTTCTAGAACTCCAGATATAGCCAGAATACTAAATAGTGCTCGGGCTGGAGGACAAATTCGGGCTTCTTTGTTGTTACAACAATTTGGACTTGAAAATGACCTTTTCAGATCTTAGGCTCCATATGAAAGTTGTAGGCCTATGTCTTACCTTTCCATCTATATAATGTAGACCTAAATATGAGATTTATAGCTCTAGATATGACCCAATTACCGAACAATGTTCCGGTTTGGATTGCATCGACATCTCTTTTCTAAGTTTGATCATCTCTTTGCCTTTGCAATTGAAGTTCTTAAAGTCATCAATCAATCCTTTCATTTATGTGATAGGCCTACATTTAAAATGAACATTTACCACAAATTAAAGGTATCTTATATTATTAGATAGATTATTATAAAACATACTTTAGTTAAGGAGTTATTGATACTTAAAGTGCAAAATGATGATATAAAACCATGATAAAAATGCACTTTTGAGTACTAATCAAGTCACTTTAACAAAAGAGCTTATTTACTCTACCATCCTAGTAACAATAATTTTGCACATACTTTACGAAATTGAAAACACAATTAGTTAAAAAAATTTTGTGTCAACTACTATACTTTTTCCCCAACCAAAATGAGACATTGTCTTTATTGTTCTAATGTAGAAAGATGGAGTATAGAAGACATCACCTGAAATAACAAACACTAACAAACCTGAAACACACTTAAACAAAAATAAGAAATAACAAAACACAAATGTTATATTGTTAATAAAACTAAAAGACATAAGTTTTTACAAACTAAGACTCAAATCATGGTTGTGATTATGACTCACATCTTCCCTTGGTTTTATGTCTAAGAATGGCTTAAACGCCCTTTATGGATCGGGGATAGGCTTCCTATCTAGTTTTCTTAAAAACCAACAAATAGTGTCTTTTTTAGTCAGATTGCCAAGACTATGTCAAGCATGTTCTTTATGGAATAATGTTCATAAATCATGAATTGCATGATGCACATCTCCATTAAGATGCGTCTCAAGAATTAATAGAAGATTATCTAATGACTCCTTACTCAGGCCATCCTTAATGAATTGTATTTATTTTCATGGTTTATAGGTATCATTCTTAAAGAATGACGTTGTGCATTACAAGTCCATCTAGAATATCGATGATAGACTTTCAGTTGTTTTGCATGATTTTTCTTTGCAAAAGTGCTTTTACCAATTCTAGGCATGTGTGCAATGAAGGAATTAGAGGACTCACCTGATAATTAGATCTTTACTTCAATCAACCAATGAATATTTTTAGAAATTTTATAATTCATTAACAACCTCAATCATGCACATCTAGTATGATAAATTTTTATAATTGCATTATGAGGTAGAGCGAGAAAATACTTTCTCAATTTTTCAAGATTAGTGTCCATTTTCAAATGAGAATTGGAAGAGAGATTCAAAGAATTGAATAAATATATATGCAGATATCAGTTATTATAGGAAACTAAAAAAACCGACTTAAGAGTCATAGAGCACCGTTATCCGCTATTTAACCGAGGTGAAAGAGACTAACAAACCAAGAATCACAAACAAAAAAAACACACAAACAGTGTTAGAGAAACAAAATAATCAACCTTTATCTATAGGATCATTCAAACCAATAGATTCATTTTCACTAGAAAAATTATCAAAGTAAGCTTTCAAATGATGTCTATTTACCTCAAAAGCATTGTTATTCTTTGAATTCTCAATATCAAAGGTTCTATAAAGATACACATGTTTCTCAATAAATAGACTACTCCATCTTGATCTTAGCTCTATAGGGAATAAATGGAATTGAGAATTATAAAACAAAAATTTTTTACTAATATCAACTTTTTGACAATTTTCACAAGTTTTGTAGAATGCATGCACGTCCTTGAACATGGTGGACCAATAAAATTCATTTTGAAATATTACCGCAATTGTCTTTTATGATGAGAAATAACTCTCACATGCTTCAGAATGACAAAGTTTAATGACACTACTTACCTTATTGTTAGGAATGCATCTTTGGAATATTTGATCAGGACTATATTTGATTATGCTAGGGTCATCCTAATAAAAGTTCTTCACTTTGTTCAAAAACTTTTCTTTGTCTTGAGTACTCCAATGAGCTCGCAAATCTTTTGAAGCAAGAAAATTGAGAATTTTATCATACCAAGGCATTGGACTAAGAGAAAGTAAGGATTCGTTAGGAAAGTAATCATCAATTTGTGTGATAACATCACTTTTGATAAAAGAACTGCATCAACATTTTCGATGCATTTTTCATTTATTATTTCTTTATGAGAATAAATCATTTTTAATCTTCAAATTCATCTAACTTATTTTTACTTAAAGTAGATTCAAGTTAATCATAAACTAATTCTTTAATATGATATACTTCTTATAAACCATTATCATCTCTAATGTCATGTTTCCAAATGATAGCTTCATCACTCCATTCCTACAATTAATCAATACATTAGAAGTTGCAAGAAACAAACATCTTAAAATAATAGAAAATGAATTACATGCTTTAATAGGTTTTGTGTCCAAGACAATAAAATCCAAAAGATAAATGAATTTATTAACTTGTACTAACACATCTTCAATTGTTCCTCTAGGCACTTTTACAAATTTATCAGCAAGTACAAGAGTTACATAAGTTGGTTTTAACTTACCTAGATTAAAACTCTGAAAAACTAAAAATGGAAGTAAATTCACACTAGCTCCAAGATCAAGTAAAGCTCTTTCAATTTTATATTCTCCAATAAAGTAAGAAATTTTAGGACAACCAGGGTCTTTGTATTTGAAAGCATTATTATTTTGAAGAATGACACTTACTTGTTCAGCTAAAAAAACTTTCTTTTTCACATTCAGTTTTCTCTTCACAGTGCATAGATCTTTCAAAAATTTAGCATAAAAAGAAACTTGTTTGAAAGTTTCAAAGATTTCAGAGTTGTGATTGACTTTCCTTTATTTAGTCATGGTATGAGGAAATAGAAGTGCTAGGGGGGAATCAATCTTTTCTTTATAATTTTCAGATTCAACCCCTTCCTTACCCTAAGAGATTGACTCATCATCTTTCTCACAAGGTTTTTCAATAACCTTACCACTAAGAAGAATAATGACTGATTTGACTTAATACATATGTTGGTTTACGAAACTACTTGCATTTGCATTGTATTGCCCCTTAGGATTTTGTTGTAGTTGAGATGGAAACTTACCTTTCTCTTGAAAATTGAGAGTAGATGTCAATTTTGCAAGAGTATCTTTAAAATCTATTATATTTTGAGTAAGTTGAGTATTGTTTGTCCCTTGTTTTGCAATGAATGCATGTAATATTTCCTCAAGATTTCTTCTACAAGGTGGAGCATAAGGAGGTGCATATCCATGAGAATTTTAAAAATTATAATGTGTTTGAAATGGTGGTTGTGAAATTTAAGTATTATTATTATCATCACTCTTCAACTAAAATTTGGGTGATTTCTCCAACTAGAGTTTTATATTTATGAGTATGAGTTATCGTTAGGCTATTGAAAACTCTTTAAGGTATGAGTTTGTTCATGGACACATTCCTTAAAAGAAGAAAAGGTTGGACAATCATTGGTTGAATATTCATTTATCTCACATATTTGACATATAATGTTTTGAATAAATTTTAATTGACTATTCTTTTTTAATTCTAGTGCCTCTACTTTTCTAGCTAAATATACAAACTTGGCTTAGAGGTCATGACCTTCCCTAAGTTTGTACATACCTCCACTAGATGTATGAGGTTGAGTTTTACTCAGTGCCTCATAAGTACCTATAGTGTCTCAATTTTCATATTTTCAGTTAACAAGTGTAAGTATTTCATTGCTTCATCAAGGTTTTTATCTTCATAGGTTCCATTTCACATCAATTCAACCATTTTGCCTATCTCTAGGTGTTAACCCTTTATAAAATTATGAAACCAATCTTCATGTTTGAAAACCATGATAAGGGCAAGTATTAAGCAAGTCTCGATACCAGGAGAAACATTGGTAAAATGTTTCTCCTAGTTTTTGAGTGAAAGTAGTGATTTGTCTTTTGAAAGAGTTTGTTCTTTGAGAAGGGAAAAACTTCTTTAAAATTTTTTGTTACATTTCATCCCAAGCACAAATAAATCTTGGTTTCAAATTTCATAGCCATGTTTTAGCTTTATCTTTTAATGAAAAAGGAAAAAGCTTTAATCTGATAGTGTTCATACTACAATTTAAGTCATAATAGGTGTTACAGACCTCCTCAAAATCTCTTAAATGCAAGTATGGATTTTCCAAATCTAAGCCATGAAAAGAAGGTAAAAGTTGAATAATATTTGGCTTAAAATTAAAATGATATGCATCAAGGGGGGAATCCATGCATGATGGTGCACTTGTTTCTATGGGATTCATGTGATCTTTAAGTGTTCGAACATGATTATTCTCATTATTCTTATTATGAAGTGACTGGTTATCTTCCTTGATCATATTTTCTAAAAATAATGATGGTACCCTACATCCAAGTTTTTATATCAGCAATTTAGCTCCTCTAAGTCAGAGCTTGAAGATTTCATGCAAGGCTATTTCTTCTTTTTAGGGAAAATAGTTATTGAAGTACTTAAATGTAAACTGCAAACTTAAAGGAGGACTATTTTGTAAAATAGAGACTAGGGATTCATAGGATATAAAAAGAATAAGAGAAGAGAATGGGAGGCAGCCACCCAAGAGGAGAAAAACACCCCCTCCTCTAAGAAACTCAAAATTATGCATTCTTTATTCTTTAGGAGTAGTTGTTAAATAGTTATGCAAGGCTAAGCTCTTTTCTTGTTTGTAAGGACACAACAAACCTTCGGATTTCAAGAATCGTGAAATTTATTCTTTCTTTTATTTTCAGTTTACGTTATGAATAAGTATAATTGTTTTTCTATGCATATTTCCTATGATTGTTGTTGATTATTGCTAGAGCGGACTCCAAATTATTATTATGAACAATCTATTGCTAAGTTTAATATCAAAACCAGAGTTGTAATATATGAACTTGTAAAGCAACTAAACTTAATAATTGTGACGAAACTACGTTATTGAACTTAGAGAAAACATTTGAACAAAGTGACATAAGCTACAGACAGCTTGTATGCTAATCTTGATGAAATTATCCAGTTCTTAAAGTTGTTATTAAAGTGAATTATTAGTGCGAACACTTTGATTGTTTGTTGGTTAGGATTAGATATATGGTAGATCCGTTAATTAATCAATGTTAAGAAAAGATAAAATTTCAGAACATAAACTGCAATTTTAGTTTCAAGGATTGGTTTTAACTTCTGTTGGTGGATACGTGTTTGCAACCAAGGTTTGTTTTCTTGATAAATTTTATTTTTAATTGATTTTGTTTGCTAGTTTAATTGCTGCATTAGTTTAGATAATCACAAACTAAATCCCCCAAATTACATTAACATATAACATAATAATCTTACTTGAAACTTCTTCATGAGATTGACCTCTTGCTTACTATATAATATTTTGTGTGTTTTAAGATAGGATAATTAATTTGTTCGATCACGACATCGCAAAAAAAATACTCAAGAAATTTATGTCTCATAAATTCTTTTATTTTTATTTTTTTGCTTGACCTTTTAATTTCACTTCTGATCGATCCATATCAAAGATTTTAGAAAACAGTATAGGAGTGAAAATCTAAAACATTGTGATGAAAACAAGAATCCCATAAATTCTGCTAATTAATGGCTGCTGCTATTTCTTAATATAAATCGGATTTCATCACAGTATAATTTAAATTTAGTAGCCTTTATTTCCGCAACTAGTAGTGTTTGTTTGTTATTTCAACTCCTCAGCACGCACTGGAACAATCGAGTGCCTTGTATCAATAAAAAAAGGTTACTAAATCACATAGAAATTAAGCATGCATGGTAGATTCATAACCTTATTACAGCAGGCATACAGTAGAAGTTTTATGGCAGTTCACAACCATCAAGAACACACAAAACAAAAACACAAGCACTCTATCTTGCCTCCAGCAAAGAAATCGAGCACGCGTTAGCTGAAGGTGGTTTGCACTGGCTTGATGAATAACATGCTTCGATAAGATCCCTTTCAGTGAAGAATCCTGGTTGTTTAGGCTGAGGCAGTTCATCTTCGTTACCCAACATCAAAATCACATATGACATGTTTGGCCTATCTTCTGTATTTTCTTGCACACACAATAGCCCCACATGAATCGAACGCAGTACTTCAGATAAATAAGGTGTTTCAACTTTTGATTCCCCAACCAGTTCTAGAGACCTGCCTTGTTTGAACAGTATCCAAGCCTGATAAACAAAAGCCATGATATTAAGAACACATTACGTATTTGTGCAAATCCATCATTGACCATTGTCGGTCTCAATTGTTTTTCATAATTTCTTCAAGAATTTGAAGTTTTCAAGTATCTAACAAAAGTACTTGAGAATTTATTGAAATGAAAGAGTCAAAGTGACATAGCTTTGGCACTTACATGCCCGATAAGGTTGAGGTGGTGATCTGGGTGACTGAATCCTCTGTTCCTACAGCCACTCACTATCTCTAGCACCAATACACCAAAGCTGAAGACGTCTGATTTTAGCGAGTAGAGTCCATAATTTGCATACTCTGGAGATATGTAACCACTGCATGTATTCATAGAATTTTAGGTCGCATTTGCAAACTAAGAGCATAAAATCCATGTGATGAAGAAGACACTTACTACGTTCCAGCCACTTTATTAGTACTGGCTTCAGTTTCATTTTCTCCAAAACTTCTAGCCAGGCCAAAGTCTGAGATTTTTGGATTCATTTCGTAATCCAACAAAATATTGCTGGTTTTCAGATCTCTGTGGATTATTCGTAGTCTCGAATCTTGGTGAAGATAAAGGAGTCCACGAGCAATCCCATTGATGATGTTGTAGCGCTTAGGCCAATCAAGTAGCAAGCTATGAGTTTCATCTGCCCAAGTCAATACATTATGGCTCTTATCAGATTCATAAACGCTTGTGAGAGAACGAGAAAGAACGAGTTACAATTGCATATATGGCAGGATTTGTGAGAAAGAAAGTGGAGAAAAGTAATCTCCCCCTACGAAGCGACTTTCCTAAGGGCTTCGAAGGAAGATAAACATCTTATAATTAGATTCTTAATGCCGGGTTTTGGAAAGCTCAATAGTGCTCAACTTTTTGAAAAGGTTTTGTGAGATTCATACCAAAAATATAGAAGTCCAAGCTTTTGTTAGGCAAAAACTCGTAGACCAACATCTTTTCATCTCTCTCAATGCAGCATCCAAGAAGCCTCACTAGATTCCGGTGCTGAAGTTTCACGATATGTTTAACTTCATTTTTGAATTCGTCTAGTCCTTGTCTTGAATTCTTAGAGAGCCTCTTCACAGCTATTTCTCGTCCATCTGCAAGGTTTCCCTGCAAATAATGACTCAGCATCGTAAGCAAATCATACGTTGTCTTCTGGAAGTTGAGAATTGCGAAATGGTTCTCCATACTCTTTGAATCTGTCAAGGAACTCTTCCAATCAGTCATTGTTTTATGCTAAAAAAAAATGGTCGGTCCTGACAGTCCTGTAGTGGAATCGTTTCAAGGAAACCAACACCTAGAACTCCGCTGGGGTCAGGAGTTTGTAAGATGAAATTCAAAGGCCATGGAACATATTGCATGACTGTTCACAGATAATGATTACCTTATAAACAGGTCCGAAACCTCCTTCTCCTAGTTTATTGTCATCAGAAAAGTTATTTGTTGCAGAAGCCAACTCATCCATGGTAAAGAAGGGTAATTCTAGCTCTTCTTTCATATCCATGTTATTCGATCCGCTTGGCAAATTACCTGTCATTTTTCCTGTTATTATTACTACTACGAATTGGAAAGGTAAAAAAAAAAAAAACATGGGATCTCTCACCTCTATTTGTCGTTATACCCGAATTTCTTTTCAAGGCATTAAATATTAATGGAGTCTTGAACAATTTACTGTCCTACCTTGGATTACTCAAATCAAATTTAAATTAAGAGATTAACTAGACTTCTTCTCTGAAAGTCTGGAATGGGGGCGATAGGATTGGTTAGATTTTCATGGTAGAATACGTACGTTTTCTCTGCTGCTGCTTTCTCCAAACATGCAAGAGCAAGACCAAGGCTAGTCCAAGGAACACAAGTCCTGTGGACAACACAATGCTTACCACGATCCTGTTCTTTGCATTGGATTTCGTATTAACCTTTGCACTATCACCATTACCTATATCATGGCAGAGAGAAACTAGAGTTAAAAGACAATAAATAGGAATTTGTGAATAGTTTTCCTTGGCTATTGGATCTTTCAATCCCAGTTATCTACTCAATACATTATAAAACAACACCGCTCTGGGCAGAGAAAAACCAATGCTTCAAGAAGTTCTTTCTATGACTATCTCAAGTTCTTTCATGCCAAATGATATGTTGTGCAAGGAATCTTGCAAGCATCTACAACACATCATTGAATTTTAGAAATTGTGAGATTTTCAGGATTGATGATGTGATTATCCTTCAAGTCTCTATAATGATCCTTATACTAGTATAAATATATGTCTTCAGAGTAGTAATCTATGTCCACAAGCAATGTGGTTGTTCAACGAAACCTATGGGAAAAAAAGAAAAAAACAGAGAGCGTAAGAGGAGACATCGACCAAGCTATCACTCTATCAACACAAATGAACACAAGCATACACAGGCACTCTCGGGCATCGTGCGATATGATGTTCTGAAAACTAGGATATAAGATTAGAAAGAATACTTTCTCATGCATTTAATCGGAAAATCATCCCAAATAATATGACTTCTTTAAAAGTGACTAAAATCCAAGCAATAGATACCGACAGATGATGCACTCATACCAAGTTCTGATGCAGCCATCCGTATAAAAATGGTGTCTTTCTCATCTTGAAACAAAATATCGATCAGATCATTGAACCAAAGCAAGCACCCACTTCCTCCATTCCTGACGTCCATGTTTGCATACGCAGTACAGCTGCAGTTCTTCAAGCACGTGTTCCTGCACTCCTCCAGGCTCATACTCTTGTTAAACCATGATTGCCTTGTCTCCGGCAACTTCACACCTGAGACTTTTCGAAACCCATCTCCTGAACAGTTCAGTGCAGTCTTTCTGATGCAGCCACTTGACCAATCTGTCCTCACCCAGTCTCTCGGAACTTTAGGTACAAATCCATTTAAGCAATCACAAACTGGAGAGTTGTTAATTCTACAGATGCCATTTGCACCACATAGTTTATAACGCGCACAATTATTGATGTTTTCTGTTTCGTAAAGAAACCAGCTCTGGGTTTTCTCAATCCACAAAAGTTGTTGGATATCACCATTCTGAGCCAAAACGATCCTCCAATGCATTGAGCTATTAACAAGCTGCTCTCTGTAAAATATCTCCTTCTCATTAAAAACAAATTCATATGTGTATATTGGATTTGGTTTTAATGGAGGCATACCACTGAACCCCAGACCATTCCATGGCCCGGATCGATACTTCACTTTCGAATCTTCCAGCTCCACTAACTCGGGATATCCATAAGGAACAAGGATACCTGTAATGTTACCTCTAGAAGGATCATCTACTGACTTCCATGCCGCCAAGCTCCAGTCCATGCCAGTGACTCTATTCCGTCCTATCTTCATGCCCGGTATTAATGTATTACCTGGATGTTCAAAACTCTGCCACTGGGAGTTTTCCAGGTTATTATCACCCTCCTCTTTCACAACAAGGTTTCCCGAATCCAAAAGCTGTGCAACTGGATTCCTAGCAGGTGTTGATGTGTTGGATGACCAAATGATGCTTCCACTGCGATTGACAAGGACAAGAAGTCCTTGGTTGGTAAGCCTTACAACACCTGATGAATCGTTAAGTGGAGATTCTCTGTTGGCAACCCACACTGCTGTCCGGACTGATATTTTGCCATACCATATCCCCAAGTATCGGTTTGTGGATTTTCCGGGGCTGAAAAATCCTAATTCATAGGTGCCACCAGCCGAGACTATGGTGTCTCCATCTCGAATTGACAGGGTTGTGTTAATGGTGTCAATAGGGGTGGCTACTTCTACAATCAGAAGCAAAGTGGAGCAAAAAAGAAGTACGGAAATGCAATCCCTCAGAAATCTCATGATTCTTTTAAGCAGATCGTTTTGTTGTGGTATAAAATGGCTGGCTTTGCTAGATGTGAAGAATATTGGTCTCAAGAAATTGCCTATTTAACACCACAATCAGTCTACTGCTACAGCAATGTTTCCCTGCTGAGGTAAACGATTTAACACCACTGTCAGTCTAGCGGCACAGCAATATTCCACTACTGAGGTAAACGCTCTTGTTGATGAAATTCACATGGAAAATTCATAGATAGTCAACACTACAGGGAACTAAAGTAGAGGTTTTTTTACTAATAGTCTGAAGTATTTTTCAAACTAGCACAGTTAAAAAATATTTCTCAATCATAGTCTAAGTAGTACATGCTTGATCTACGGTTTGTCGCAACATGTACTCAACGTATACTCTTGATTTTTCGGTATAAGCAACTAGTTCATCCAGTCCTCGTGGAGTCCACAACACAACACATGTAATGCAATCATCAACTTTGTCTCTTCACTAACAGAAATGCCAGTGATTGTTATCGTTGTTGTGCGGTGGCCCTTAGGCACCAATAAGTATCTACAGCGCTGCATCAATCAATCGATCGATCATTTACTATCGACACTACCGAATACTGAGTTGCCACCACACTGGCTTTTTCTCTGTTTTTCCCAGACATTCTTCTATACATGCTCTATCCATTAAAAAGAAAAGACAGAAATATAAAACCGAATCCATTTCTTGACTCTGTTCACTGAGATCTATACACCCAAGTTACGAGCTGAAGTATATGCAGAATATTTACGAGACTAAAATCTTCTATTGACTAAAAATATTATACATCTGTGAGCTGCATGATTTATGCAGAAGGATCAGGTCCACGATACATGTAAAATCAGTTCCAACACTCCCTCTCGAGTTGAAGGGTGGAGGTCAATGATTTCCAACTTGCGCGTAAGAAATTATTGAAGGCGGTAGAAATATGCCGAGATTCGATTATATTCGTTCACAGAAAAAAGGGCAATCGGTTTCGATGCGAAAAGCATCTCATTTTGGATCATGTAGCAAGCCAAGCATCAAGTACCCCTCTCTCATAGCAGCTCCCTAGTTTCAGGAGCTGTAGAAAGGAAGACTTAAATCAACCCCAACTAAAAACAAACTTGAACACAGTCCTTCTTACCCTAATTGCTGGAGGGAGCTAGAAAAGGAAAGGTTCGGAAAAACCTTAAACAATAAATTGATCGCAGATCATCCACAACAGATTTAAACATCCATAACTGTAGGACACCATAAAAGAAATCAAGCAATTAATAAATTATCTTTTTAGAACAATCATAGCATTGAAACTACATTAGTACATGTGGCCATGCAAATCATAGCAAATTAGAGTTCTTTATAAACTGTGTGTGCCGAATTTGATAGTCTATGGTTAAATGGCGTTGGAGCTCTCAATTTCTGTAACTCTTCTTGCAATTCTTGTTCTAGCATGGTAAGTTCTGAAGCAACATTTTATCCACTAATAGCGTGCAAAGTCTCAGATTCTCATATTCTATCATAACTCCAATAATTCAAGAACAACAGCATATATGACTCAAGTAAAAAAGTTGTGGTGGAGCGAGTTTGTTTGACAGAGTCTAGCGATTTAGGGGTTGCTATTGTCTCTGCTATTGTTGATGCAAGGCCACTGCTCTCTCTGTTAAGTGTTACCTCAAGGATAGGTTGGTTAGAACTGACCTGTAAATCCATATGAAAACGAAGCTAAAAAGAAAAAGAAGAGGAGAGGAGAATTTTGGGACTGGCCCTTTTGTGAAACAGCAGAAATTCCACGCTATAGTTAACACTGATCAGAAAACAAAACACCAGACATGATGCCAAAAGCAAAAACCAACTTTAGGCAGCCATTTCAGCAATATCTGTGATTAACTACAGACTGCAAACAATCTGAAATCTCGTCAATTGCACCATCTCCTTCAAAACATAACTAAGTGTCTAGCTAGAAGATGTGCAGCTCGATTCCCTTCCTCTGATAAACCAGTGCTAGAAGAAGAAGGATTGGTTACGTGAAGAACTAGTTAAGAAGAAGTTGTTACGTTAGGATTACTGTTAATTATATAACAGAATTGCAACTAATTCTAACTACTTCATAACTGCCTTAGCAGCAGTTATAATAACTGTCATTAAAGCTATCATGACAGTTACAATCTGTAACTATATATATATATATGATGCATGCATATATACTTTTTACATGAGAGAAATATAACCTTTGGAAGAGAAGGAATTCTCAATTTCTTAGTATGAGAGCCTTTGAAAGAGAAACTTCTTTCCTTCTTCGATTCAGTCATGACTTATGCTTCAAGTCAGTCCTCCTTAACCTCAAGTCCTTTTGCATCTGGGCAAACCACAACAATGGCACTCACTTCCAGCTCAACCATGCATTACCAGTAAAACTTGGTTGAACCAATTATGTATTGTGAAAATCTTAAATTGATAATTTTGTTTTTGCTAATGATTTTGAGGATTTCATATATGGCACCTTTGTTTATTCAGAAAAGAAATTAAGTGTACATGTAATCAATCCAGCTTTCATTACTTGGAGAAGACAAGATCACACAATCCTCAGCTGGATCTACTCATCTCTCACATCAGCTATCATGGCACAAATCATTGGACACACTACTTCTCAGTCTACTTGGAATGCATTGAAGAAGTCATTCTCTTTCTTTCTCAAGAGCCAAAATAATGCATCTGACGCTTGAACTGCAATCCATAAAGAATGGATCTTTGTCCATGATAGACTACATCATGAAAGTGAAAGGAGCTGCAAACAGTCTAGCAGTCATTGGAGAACCTGTATCCGAACAAGATCAAGTCATGAATCTATTTGGAGGACTCGGTTCTGACTACAATACAGTTGTCACTGCTATCAACATTAGAGATGATAAAATCTCAGTTGAAGAATTCATAGCATGCTCTTAGCATTTGAAAATCGACTTGAGCAAAGCTTAGTAGATCAAATTTCTACAATGGTAGCCAATTATGCCTCTTCCTTTAATAACAGAGATGGTGGAAGGAGATACAATGATAGTAGAGGATATAACTACACAAGCTTTACTCCAAATTCCAGCAATTATATCTATAGAGGTCATAGTCATGGGGGTAGATACACACAGAGTGGAAGACATAATTCAAATCAATTCAGAGAAGCCACTATGTCAGTTATGTGGAAAGTATGGGCATATAGTACACGTCTGTTATTACAAATTTGATATTTCCTATCAAAAATCTTCAAACAGTGGTACTAACTCTATGAATATGAAAACAATATACCTGCTATGGTTGTCTTGTAGATGACAATTTGTAATGTTTTGAATAAATGAGTAGGAAAATACAATAAAACCCTTGGTGGCTTAAAATATAGGTATAAATGAATAAGGGGTAGTGTAGTAATTCAACAAAAACTTGATAAATATAAATAGAAAGTAAAAAAAAAAAAAACAAAAGAAGTGATCTGAAATTTGAGAGAGAATCGGCAGGAGAGAGAAGGGAGAAAGAAGAAGAAGAGAAAAGAGGGAAATTAGAAGAAAAATAGAAAGGAGTTGAAGGAAATAAGTTTAAAGGTAAGATTATATATAAATATGTGTTGATTAAGTTTTAATTTTGATTTTGATAAATGTTATGAGTTTGATTGTTATGGGTAATTGATTATTTGGTGGATTTTGAGAGATTGCATTGAAAGATGATGATTTTGAGTTATGATTCTGTTTGAATGGTGAAATTGTGTTGGAAATCAGGGGATAACAGTAGGTAATCTGTGAAAATTCTGGGTTTGAGGTTGAAGATGATGAAAATTCAATTTGGTCCCTCAATTTTGGAAAATTACAGTTTAGTCCCCAAACTTTGGAAAATTACAGAATGGTCCCTGGAGCGTATTCTGAGATTCTGAACAGAATAAAATATGAATTATGGGCAGAATTACTGTATAGTTATGAAATTTTAAAACTTTCAATTTAGTCCACTAATTTGATAAAAATTACCATTTGACCCTAAAAATTTGGTAAAATTCCAGAATGGTCCCTGGAGTATAATGAGATATTCTGGACAGATTTTAGGATTAATTATGGTCAGAATTTCAGTATATTCATGGATTTATGATAAATTTTTGTTTGGTCCTCCAATTAGATGGAAATTACAATTTGGCCCTAAAAATGAGATAAATTTCATATTAGTCCCTAGCTGTGATGTTAGCTTTTTCAGATTGGTTTGATGAATAATTTAGGGTTATTTAGTGAATTATTACCATTTTATTATTTGTTTTATTATGGAATAGATTTCGGGAAAACCGTTAATTTTTGAGTTTTTAGGAAAATAACTAATTTAGTCTAAAAACATATAAGGTTATGGAATAGACTCTTAGTTAAATGTATTAAATAGATTGTATATTATTTTGAGTCATTGTTGAATACGTTTCTTTTATATTCAGATAATCCTGATATTCTACCGGCGGGACGTTAGTAGGATTTTCTTCGGTGTCTGCTTTTGACTTTTGTTTTGCTTCGAGTCAGGTGAGTGGATAATTTTCCATATGCATGAGAAATATTATAAATATTTGATTTGTTAATATGAATTGGATCATGTTTCTTGATAATATATATGGTGATTATTATCCTTGTTATAATAAGCATGATCATTTGTTGAATCTGAATCCTTGATATGAATCAGTATGTATTTTGAATTGACTTCTGAATTGATAGCTCCTCATTTAATTGATGTCATGAGTTGAGCCTTGAGATATTAATATGTCTGTTTGAGTATGATTATGACCCTATGGTATGTCAGTCAGAATACCCATGCTAACAGGGTAGTGTTAGTCTTTGTGCACATCGTATCTGAACCCTAGTTGGTCAGGGGAGTCACCAACCTGTGTGGACTGATCATCCCACAGTACGGAGCCTCATGCTCATTGCATTTTGATTTTCTGATGAATTTTACCATATGATATTCTTGTTATGGCCTATTTGAGAATTTTTTTTTTATAAGAACATAAAGCCATACTTGTATATATATTTCTCATTGTTGTATTATCTTGTGTGTGTATATCGAACATTATCTACTCACTGAGTTGTTGAACTCACACTCTCACTATTTATCATTTTCAGGCTTATAGCTTGATAGCAGGTCACTTTTGTTGGACCTTCAGAACCTGCTCTTTTTGGTTGTAAATTTGTACATATTCTTTTATATCTAGTTAGTGCTCCCAAACTATGAAATTATATTAACTCTTGTATTAAGACAATTCAATTATATTATAAAGTTGATTTTGTTATTAATGTTGCGTTGAACTCTGATTGAGTTAGGATAAGTTTGTGTGTAAGTTTGGGTTCGCATAGGTATGGAACCTTGGAGGGGAACCTTTCCTATGTGCCGGTCATGGATTCGGGATTCGGGTCGTGACAAACTTGGTATCAGAGCTTTAGGTTAAAGAAACAATAGTATAATTAATTTCATAATAAATGGAGCATTGGGATACGTATTGTCTGGTTTGTTGGTTTTGAAATTTTGAATTCTCATCAAGCATGTCTTTTTCCTTATGACAGATATGCTTTCCTATAAGTTTGACTCTGGAGCAAGCCATCACCTGACTCAGAATGCTAGGAATCTAACCAACTCTACTCCATATACAAGGACAGACAAGGTCACAATTGGCAATGGTAAACACTTATCCATTTCCAACATTGGTTCCCATCATCTAGTCTCAAACTCCCGATCATTTTAACTCAAAAAGGTGTTTCATGTTTCATTTATCTCAGCAAGCTTGATAAGTGTTGCCAAGTTCTGCTCAGATAATAATGTCTTGATTGAATTTCAATATAATACTTTCCTTGTGAAGGATCTGTATACGAAGAAGATGCTGGCACGAGGCAGACTTGAGAATGGACTTTACAAATTCCCAGCACTACACAATGAGAAGATGGCATGCGTTGGCATTAAAGATTTCTCTGTTTTTCATTCTCTAGTCTCCAGAACCACTTATAATAAAATGGACATATAGCATCTCAGACTAGGTCATGCTGCCACTGATGTTATAGTCCAAATATTACAAAGTTGTAATGTTTTCTATGAAAAGAATAAAGCTATTGACTGTTCCACTATATGTTCTTCATATCAACTTGCAAAGAGTCACAGGCTGCCCACTCATCTCTCATCCTCTTGTGCTTCTGAACCATTGGAATTATTTCATATGGATATCAGGGGGCCAGCCTCAGAAAAATCCATATCTGGTGCTAAGTATTTTATTCTATTCTTAGATGATTTCTCACGATATATATGGTTCTATCCACTACATACAAAGGATCAAGCTCTCCCAATGTTTCAACAATTCAAACTTCAAGTAGAGAATCAATTTGATGACAACATAAAATATGTGCAGTTTGACAATAGAGGTGAGTTCAAATCCTTCATCACTTTTCTTCAACAGGTTAGTATTGTGCATCGTTTTTCCTATCCTTATAATTCAGCTCAGAATAGGAGAGTTGAAAGGAAGCATAGACATGTTCTAGAGACTGGATTGGCTTTGCTAGCTCATGCTTCGTTACCTATGAAGTTCTGGCAGTATGATTTTCAATCAGCCACATTCCTCATCAATAAAATGCCTAGCAAGGTACTCAACAATGCTTCACCTTATCTAACTCTTTTTCAGAAACTGCCCGACTACAAGTCTTTAAGAGTATTTGGCTGCCTATGCCATCCTTTCATTCACCTTTATAACAACCATAAATTACAATATCAATCAGTTCAGTGCATCTTTCTTGGTTATACCCTCAACAACAAGGGATATTTATGCCTTGATTATCTCACTGGACGAGTTTATGTCATACCTTATGTGGTGTTTGATGAAACACAATTCCCTTTCAACAACAAATCTCCTCCATCTCAACCTGATGATACTTCCTCTGCCAGTTTACCTCCTGCAATACCACTCCCATCTAGTGATTTGTTTCACTATCTAATTGATACATCTACCCTAATCCATACTGATCCCACTCCCACAACTGTTGATTTTATTTCCTTGAGTGAAACTACAACCTTTGTCATCTCTTCTCTTTCTCTTGAGTGTATTCCTACTGATCAGATCCCTGATTCCAGTCTAGCTCCACGTATGATAACAAGGTTGATGAATGGTATCACTAAAAAGAAGGTTATTCTAGATCTATCTGCTGTCACAAAATCCTGTACACTCAGTCAAACTCTAAAGGATCCACACTGGACTAGAGCAATGGATCAAGAAATTGCAGCTCTTCATTACAATCACACCTGGGATCTTGTTACTAAGCCTACTGATATTAACATCATAGAATGTAAGTGGGTATACAAATTAAAGCACAAGCCAGACGGGAGTAGTGACATGTATAAAGTTTAGACTTGTGGCAAAAAAGTATCATCAAACACTTGGACTTGATTACTTTGAGATCTTCAATCTAGTAGTCAAAGTTGCAACCATCCATATTATCCTAACCATTGCTTTTAGTTCTAAATAGAAAGTACGACACGTTGATATCCACTGACACAATCAAAAAATTAATATTTTTTTCCAAGTACAAGAGTGTAAAAGTAATAAACAACCCAAAAAGACCGAAGTCGAATCATAAAAAGGTTAATTATATAAATTATAGATAACAACAATACAATAACAACAACAATAGTAACAATAATAATAATAAAGAAAAAAAAAGAAAAAGAAGAAGTGGAAGAAATTGATGAAAACTTTGAGATAGAAGATTAACATAAGGATTAAACAATGATAATAACAAATATCAAAGTTAGAGGATCCACTAATGGTATGTCAAACAAGTATAGTATAAACTCTTATTATTTAATTGGAAACCACACACAAAAGAGGTTCTAATCAGATTAAAAATTGTTAACATAATTACATTATTTATCTTATTCAATTAATATTAATACTTGTAAATGTTGTCACGCATTCATGATTATAACTTATGTTAACAACAAATCAAGTTTTTTTCATATCTTAGGTGTTGATTATACCACACAGTATGGGCTATGAAAGTATTGAGCATTTGTTGTACCAAATGTTATACAACATAAATCTAAATTAGTCATTTAAAAAGCAAAGTATTAAAGAGTGAACAAGATAATAAATACAAAACATGTTAGTATCAAATATTAAATTTCATGTTGAGTTTATATTATACTTATTTTTACACTATTAGTGTAACCTTTTCACCTTGACATAATAAACTTAAATAAACATAATGAAAGACAAAAATAAATAAATAAAATAAGACCATAAATAAGATGAAAGTTAATTAAGTAAAGGAAAGGAAATGAAAGGCATAAAGTTGATATTAATGAAAGCAACACTTAAACAATAACAATATACAATGAGAGAAAGTAAGAGCATGATCTTAATCTAGAGACCAAGATGACTAAATGCATGAAAAATACCTCCTTTTATAGGTCAAAATTAGAAATTATTAATTTGATGACTAATTGATGAGTGGGTGGCCAACTCTTGACTTGGTGACAATCTTTATCTTCTTTTGTCTACCCAAAACATCATTGATAACATCAGAATTGGAACCACTTGAAAACATGAAAGTTAAAAAAAATTATCTTAGCTTTCCAGAAAAAAAAATAGAGTCATTTGGACTTTTAAAACTCTAGATATAGATCAAACACTAAATAGTATTTAGGCTGCAAGACCGATTCAGACTTCTTTGTTGTTGCTACAATTTGGATTTGAAAATAACCTTTTTAAACTTGGACTTTATATGAAACTTGTGTGTTTATGTCTTACCTTTCCATTCATATTAAGTAGACTTAAATTCGAGATCTACAGCTCTAGATATGACCCAATTACCAAACAATATTCTGGTTTGGACTGCACCAATATTTTTTTGCTAAGTTTGACCATCTCTTTGTCCTTTCAATTTCAATTCTTAAACTCATCAATCAATCCTTTCTTTTATGTGATAGACTTGCATTTAAAATGAACATTTACTATAAATTAAAGGTATCTTATATTATTAGATATGTTATTATGAAACAAGTTTTAGTTAAGGAGTTATTGATACGTCAAGTGTAAAATAATGATATAAAACCTTCATAAAAATGCACTTTTAAGTACCAATCAAACCCTCCAACCAGCTTATTACTAGTCTCTAGTAATCAAAGCATTAAAAAAGAAAAATAATTTGCAAATTTCACAAAGCAAGGTATTTATCATTTAACTTCTATTAATCTATCTAAATAAACAAACTCTTATTAAATTTACATATCTGCTCACTAACTCTTAAACAAGATATTAATAAACTTTTCTTTTATGCTCAATATATCAACACATAGTTATGGGGCTTTACTTAGAAGAAAAAAAATTTGTTCTAATATTTAAGGTTAATGATTGTGCATCAAAAGTATCATTAAGTCTCTTATTTTACATATGTATTTATTGTTTTTATTTGGTCTTTTTATAATAATTGATGTGTTTTTTAGTAATGAAGTTTGTTTTAATGTTTCGATAGGTTTTTGGAGCTTAAATGAATTAATTCAAGAAATTCAGCATCAGAATTGAGAACAAAGAATTGAAGAGACATTTAGTTGAAGATTGAAGCAAATCTTGGTTGAAATAAGTGCTCCAAATTTGTCCCAAAAATCAATTCTATTCCAATTCTAGAAAAGAATATCATATGATCTATTTCAAGCCCAAATTTGCCTTATGTTGTGTGCAAACTTCAACCATTAAACACTCAAGGTTTCAATGTCAATCTTAGCCCAAATAATAAGTACATTTGTATACTTATTTGATGTTCAAATTCAGCCCAAAATCAGCCCCAAATCAGCCCTAAATCAACCCCAAATCAACCTTCAAATCAGCCCAAACACAATCCATGATCTTACATGTCCACACAACAACAATTAATTTATTTTGGGTAATTCATTGATCCAAGAAGGCAAGCGCATGGATGGAAAGCTGGAAGGGATAGTTTTACATTATTTTGGGTCAAAAAGAAGAAGGAGAC